>PISW01005055.1:0-145062 GCA_004023785.1 Mungos mungo | reverse complement strand
CGCTCCCGCCGCCTCTCCGCGCGCACCGCACCGCAGCGCGGGCCTGGATTTCTCCCCTTGCCTGTTTGTCCTTCAATTCGCTCTTTATTTTCCTAGTAAACGATGAGGAGGGTTTGCACCTCCCTTCCTCCTCACGGTCTCTGCTGAGTTCCTGGCCCCCGAGTGCTGGAATCCTGTCCGAAAACCTCATATTTGGGGGGCGGGGGCGGGGAGGGGGAGCAGACCAGCACAGGACGTTTACGGGAGCCCACCACCGCCCGCTGCCGTAGGTCCTTTCCGGAGACGTCTACAGAAAGATTTCAAGGGAATCTGACGACGCATTCGTCTATTTTGGGGAAGACATACTATTTCCAGCTGATTTGAGCGCCTTATGGGGGGGGGAGGAGTTCTCTAAAGAGGATCTCGAGGAATGTGCCGTAGCTCTCCGCGCACGCTGTCAGTGAGCTGCCACATGCCGAGTCCCCCCGTGTGTCCTGCCTCTGGCTCCTGCGTCTCCCTGCGGACGCCGCGTGCTCACCCTTCCCCGAGATGCCCCCGCGGTCAGCGGTGCTGCTTTGTTTCAGGGCTCGGGTGGCTGCTTCCTGAGCCTGAAACGCGCACCTGGTCTGACCACAGAATCGAGCAGTTGAAATCGAGACTGTGTGTGTGTGGGGGGGAGAATCTGGGGTGCATGGTGTCTGCAGCTGTAGTTGAATTCTGATACATTGTTCCACTAAGAGCCTGGACCGCCCGGTTCCTGAGGCTGGCTCACGGGCTGAGGCTCTTCCGATGGCGATCTGGCCGGAATGATAGGACTCCTGCTGGGGAGAGGGATTCGGGAGCCGCCTTGCTGGACTAGTGATCCTCATAGATCGGCTTTAACATTTTTTTTTATGTTTTTTAATTTATTTTTGAGAGACAGAGACAGTGCGAGCAGGGGAGGGGCAGAGAGAGAGGGAGATACAGAATTGGAAGCAGGCTCCAGGCTCTGAGCTGTCAACACAGAGCCCGGACGGGCTCAAACCCACGAACTGTGAGATCATGACTTGAGTCGAAGTCGGACGCTCAACTGACTGAACCACCCAGGTGCCCCCATAGATTGGATTTTACATTTCCTCTTTGCATTCCCCCCCGCCCCCCCGCTTCCTTTCTTTATATCTTACGGTTTCATAGTTTGGGAAGGGTGGATCTGGTCTCAGAAAGAGCCCTCCAAACGCTTCCCCTACGTCTGTTGGTCGTACTGACGTTTTGTTGTGTGGAACAATTTTTGCCTCAATTAGGCCTTGAATGTCGGTTTGAAAATCTTCCTGTTTTTAAAGAAAGACATCGAAGTTTTCACCGAGATGGAATTTGATCTTAGCCGGCTAAGGGTCTTTGTGTGTTTTCACAGCCTCCTCGGGTTGGTCCAGTCCCGTGTCCTCTGCGTGCCGTGTGAATCTCCGTGCCTCTGCGTATGCCGTTCCTTCTGCCTGGCACACCCTTCCTCTCCTTCCTCTGCAAGAAGGGTTCATCCTTCCCTCAGCATTCAGCTCCGGGACCTCCTCCTCTGACAGGCCTTCCTTTGTCTTTCCACACTGTCAGTCTCTTCCCTCCTCTGGGTCCTGTGCCACACGCTCTACTAGTCACACCCTCTTCTAGTGACCTCGTGGCCTGAAGCCGTGCTAGAAATGTGTGGACCCAACTGCGGGCTCCATGCGGCCGGACGGGCATTTCCGTGTCCCCCCATTCAGCACGGGGCCTGGCACACAGCCGACGGGTCCTGCATTTGTAGAGGAAGGGGTGGGGGAGGGGCGAATGGCTCAGTGGTATTGAAGACATCTTTTCATCGCCAGCCCCCTACCTGCGGCTTCCTGGAGGGGAGAGGTCATGGCCAGTCCCTCGGAATAGTGTCTGTCAGGTTGGCACTTAGTGCACGATGACTGGGTAGAGAATGAATGAATGAATAAGAAAGACATGTCCCTAGAGCATTTGGGACGCAGTTAGGTTTCCTTGCGTTCACTAACTTCCCAGGTCTGCCTCTTTTACTCGAAGCAAGATTCACTGGTGGTTTTGTGCTGGGCTGGCCGTCCAGGGGAACGGTGGAGGCCGTGGGGGAGGCTGGCCGACCAGGGGAACGGTGGAGGCCGTGGGGGAGGCTGGCCGACCAGGGGAACAGTGGAGGCCGTGGGGGAGGCTGGCCGACCAGGGGAACGGTGGAGGCCGTGGGGGAGGCTGGCCGTCCAGGGAAACGGTGGAGGCCGTGGGGGAGGCTGGCTGTCCAGGGGAACGGTGGAGGCTGTGGGGGAGGCTGGCTGACCAGGAGAACGGTGGAGGCTGTGGGGGAGGCTGGCTCTCTAGGGGAACGGTGGAGGCCGTGGGGGAGGCCGGAGTGAACTCCAGGCATATGAAGCTTGTGCCAAAAGGACGCTGGCTGGGTCACCAGACTGTCCCCAAACACCGTGAGGCTTCGCAAAGTTTCCCCACCTGTTTCAGGTCCCTGTTGTCAGCCAAGGTTCGTGCCATTTCTGCGTGAAGGCTGTGGCTTGCTGGTGCTCATGGGGCGGGCCTGCTCCGGGTCCCTCCTCTCCAGGGCCGGTGATAGTGGCGTTTGTGGTTCCGTGGAGGGGATAGCCAGGTGCGTGTCTGGACACAACAGGGGCCCTGGGCTTAGGCCCTGTGTTAATCTGGAGTCTGTGAACCAGAAGCGTGTAAATACACCTGTGATGAGACTTAGTTTCTTTCTTACCTGAAGTCTGGATGAAAACCCACTTTCCAAAGTTGCCATGAGCATCGGCCCCTGAGCGCACAAGGCCAGCATGGGGACATGCGGATCGCAGGCGAGTGGCACGCTCCAAGGCCAAGGCCAGGTTATGACCGTCCGCCTGGTCAGAATCGGGTAGTCTCCCCGGATGCTGTGGGAGCACACTGGCCCGGGGGGGTGGGTGGGTAGGGGGGGGTTGATTCTCTGACAAGACGTTCTGCAGGCGGAGAAGCAGAGCAGGTATTGTGGGCAAGGGCAGGGCGGGTGCAAGCTGGTGTGCAGACACGTGGCCCCAAGCAGAGGACCAGGGGAGTGAGTGGCCGGTGTGTAGGTGGGCAGGGGGCCTGGAGGCATATCCTGAAGGCGGCGTGCCTCGGGCATCCCCCCGGGCAGCAGTGGCCGTGAGCCCTGTGACGCGGAAAGATGGGTGACCTCGCCCGCTCTGCTGAGGGTGGCTCAGGGAGGCGGCGGGGTGGCGGCCTTGGCCCAACATCCAGGTGCTGTTCCGTGTGCCTGTGAAGCGGCGTGTGAGTTGAATGCTGGGCTGAGCCCTGGAGGGCAGGCAGACTGTAGGGCCGGGCGGGGTCACCCAGACCTGGGCAGACGCCCTTGTCCCGGTGGCGATGCGGGCGGCAGTGCGGACCTCGAGGAGATAGACGGCAGAGTTTTTGCGGGCCACCCGCCGTTCTGTGGGTAGTCACAGCGGCGGACAAGACCAGCGCGGTCCCTGTCCTCAGGGAGCATGGACTCCAGCCCAGATGAGGAATTTTAAATAAACAGCCCAGGGCCAGTCATGTGGCTCGGAGCAGCTCCAGGCTCCCGCCTCCTTTGTTGCTCCTGTAGATAAATGGTTGAGGTGTGCGGCGATGAGGAGTGAATGGGCTGTGTAGACGGGAGCCTCATGATGCAGGCTCTGAACCCAAATGCAGCCGAGCGCGTGCGTTCTCCCGGCTTCCACCGCAGCTGCCTGCCTGGCGGGGCTTGTTTTCTTCATCAGATGCCTGAGGGGGTATCAGGTGTTCCGTGGGCTCCTGCCACCTCGGGAGGGCACCCGGTGGATGCAGGGTGCCCGGCTCCTGTCTGTGCAGTGAATGGATGAAGAGCCGGTGTGGTCCTGGCTCTCAGCCGGACACCCACCGCTGCCTAGTTAATCCCGCCCCGCCTCACCTGGCGCCCCATGTACCAGGCTTCTGTGCCCCGGGAGCCACCCACCGGAGGCGGCGGCATGCTCTCTGTGGTGCTGAGGGTCTGGAGGATTCCGAGGCCTGGAGGGGAGAGCGCAGGGATAGATTGGCCATGTCTGTCCCCGGCGCTGGTGGAGGGCGCGGGCTCTGTTAACAGAGCCGGCCGAGGCCGGCCGAGCACCTGGGAGGCCGTACAGGAAAGGCATATGGCGTTTATCACCACCACCAGCACCAAGAAAGTGCCTCTATTGCCCGATCAGCATGATGTCACCGAGTTACGGTGGGGCGAGCCCCACGCAGCCCATCGCCACTTTTGACTTAGCACACGGGCTGGAACGAAAGGTAAGATACTGAGGCACAGCCTCCCCTTTACCGTGTCAGGTACCTGGGTCTGGGGCCGAGGTCTGTGCCTTCTCTCTCTGGACCAGGCCTTTATCAGTCAGCACGTGGCTCCGGGGCCGACCGTCCCCTCTCTTCCGGTCCTCAGTGTCCTCATCCGGGACATGGTGCCCAGGACAGTGCTGAGCTAGGGGGCCTGCTTGGAGGGTCGGGTCCCTTCCAACTCAGCTGGGGGCAGACTCACGTCTGTGTCGTTGTTCCCATGGCTGTCCTGTCTCGCTCTGAGAGGCTGAGGTTTCACAGTGCGTCCGCAGCGAGCAGGGGTGGTTATGGATTTTGTAGATGGCCACGCTCGGAAACTACACAAACAGAAAACCCACCAGAGCCGCTGGGGGGGCCAGCTGACGTTTTCTCTCTGGGATCACGAAAGGGGAGACCGTATTTAAACTAAGGAGGGGTCTGCACATCTGAGGGACAAGCGTGGTGATAATTATTATGGTTTTGGAACTGTGGGGATGGTAGTGTTCGCAGTTACAGATGCTGGAGGGGGACTGGGTGGTTGGCTGGTGGCCCAAGCGCTCTCTTTGGGAACTGGACTCCCTGATGTCCGGAGAGGGGAAGGGGGACCCTGGGATCAAGCATTCTACCCCTGCATCTGGGTCCTGGGTCCTTTGTCCCCCAGGGGCAAGGCCTGTGGCAGCCCTGAGTGGGTTTCATAAGATGACTTGACCCTCTCCCTCTCTTTTGGCCACTTTCGTTGTAAAACAGGCCTTGACAAGTGTACAGAGAACATCCCTCCCGTGGCACCGCGTGCTGGAGAGACGGCCGGGACCCAGCCTGGGGTCGGGACCCCTGAGGACAGGCCCGGCTCTCTCCCTGCCCCTCGGAGCTTCCGTTTCCTCACGTGCGGGAGGCTGCGGCCCTCCTGGCCTTCCTCGGGGGCCGTGTGAGTAACGAGATGCGCTAATGCACGCAGAAATGCCAAGCGAGCTGTAAACCACTTTGCAAACCGCGGAGGGCCGTGTGCAGCCAAAACCCAGGCCTGACCTCTGCGGCCGGGCGTCAGGATTCCAATTTTGCTGCCAGCTTCGGAGAACATGGCCCCATTCGAGCTGGGAGTTCAGGTATTCTTGCTGCCCCTCTGAGCAGCGGGGGCCCATCGCATCTCCCGCAGGTGCGCGTGCCCTCAAGGGTGGCAGCAGTTGGCCTGTGGAGACACCTGTTAAACTAGTGCGCTCAGATACGGCCTTTACATTGAATAATCACTCAGTTAAAGGTATGTTTTTATGGAACATCCCCGATACCTTAATTGGTATTAGAGGAACCGGCAGACTAAGGAGGAACAGTTATTTAAATGCTCATTAAAAACCAAACCAAACCAAACCGGACTGGCAGAGGGAGGCTCTCATTTCATCTGGAGGAGCCCAGTTGCCTGTCGGTTCCCAAGAGTCGCAATGAAAAATGAAGTTTCCTCGATGTTTGCAAGTTCTCGCTTCCCCAAAACCTCTAGTGCGCTGGGCCGGCTGCACTGAAGTTCCTCCCAGGTTTCATTCCTGCGGCTTGACACAGGAAGGCATCGCTGGAAATGTAGGCACCTGCCAGGTGCAGGGATGGACACTAAACCCCGAACCCACCCACCTCTGCGCGCTGGTGCCCGATTGACAGCGCGTGTCCACCTGCAGGGTCTCACTGGATACCTCCAACCCTCTTTGGAGGCAGCTGTATTGTTCCCATTCTACTGATGAGGAAACCGAGGTGCAGAGAGGTTGTGATTTGATTGACATCACTGAGCTGGGGATGCCAAGGCAGAGGCATGAGCCCACGCCGCCATCCAGGCTCGTGGGAAGGGAGGGTTTCGAATTTGAGACAGATATAAGGACCGCCTTTAGGGCCATGAAAGCCAAGAAGATCCAGTCTGGGTTTCTGCCAGCTGAGGAGTAAAAATGTCTGAGGAAGGAAGCAAGCAAGCAAGCAAGGACAGACACGGGCCCTGGCTTCTGAGCTGCCAAGCCCGAGTTAGTGATCCAATGCAGCTGACGTTTCTAGGTCTCTAGGCCGGGTCTGACGTCACTTCAGAATAATCTAGGCATCCACCTGTCCCTCGGAACCTCGGCAGTCCCAGAGCAGCGTGGTGGGAGGTGGGTCCTGTCTGGGCTGCTGGCAAAGTCGCGGCTCACCCCTGGGCAGGTGGCCCTGAGCCTGAGGAGGGAGGGGGTCCTCACCTCTGGTCCCGGGAAGGGGAGGGGAGGGGGCTGACCCTCTCGCCGAGGGTCCTTCCACTGCATTTTAAAAAAATGAGATGCCGCCGAGTGTAAAATATTTAGTGAGTTTTCGAATAGGAAAATGTTCTGAGTGGCTCTTCAAAGACTTCTGACATTGTTCACTTGTTGGAAGTGAGCAGCCCCTGGGGCTCAAGGCTACTTCTGGGCAAAAGAGCACCGCGAAGCAGTAATATGGAAATGAACGTGTTATTTAAAAAAAATAAATAGAAAGGTTGGGGAGAGTGGAAAGATGGTCTAGGGAGGGCCTTTGAAAGCTGCGAGATTTTAGAAAAGTCCGAAGCTGTCACATCCCGGAAAGGCCGTCGCTCACCGTGAGTCTTGCCTTCGTGTGGAGGGCGGTCTGGGAAGCCAAGCCACAGCACTTGGCTCAGGGGCGTGGGAAAAGGAGCCTCCGCCCGCGTGAAGGGGGTCCCCCGGGCCGATGTGACAGACGCGTAGCTCTTCCCCACCTGCCGCTGAATTACGGACAGGTACCTCCCTCCTTTGGCTGCTCCAGAATTTTAGCGGCATCTCCCCCCCTCTCTTTTTTTCTTTTTCAAACAAGAAGTGGAAACATCTGAGCTCTTTAGAACATGGAACTACATGCTTCCCAGCAGCTGCCGTTTTGAGGTAAAAAAAAAATTTTTTTTAATCGGCCATTTCGGCGGAAGAGCAGTCTTTATGCCTGGCCTGCCGGGGAGTTCTGCGGTTTCTTCTGATACCCCCATTCCTCACCAGCGGTGGAACTTTCTAGAAAATGTGTGGCCATCAGAAGAAGAAACAGGAAGTGCTCTGGAGTTGAAGCCCAAGGATGAAGATGATGAACAAAGAGATGGGGGGAAAGGAGGTGGTCCCACTTAAAAACGTGATGAACCGAGCAGCTGTGTGCTGTGACTCGATTAATTAGAGTTTCCGAAGCCAAGGTGAAGGGTACAGAAACGCTCTTTAATTTGAAGATCTATGACCTTGTGGGACGTGGCACTTCATTTGCGATATTAGCTCCCGTGTCGGAAAGGGACATTTTATTTATCTTCTTGTTATTTATTATGTGTTTATTCTGCTTTGCTCTAGAAAAGGGTTTGAGCAGGACTCTAAATATTATGGCTTCTGGCCAGCTCTCTTGTGAGGCAGTGTGAGGAGAAGGGTTCTGGTCTCCCAAGTACATTAACTAATAAGCTGGGATGGGAGATGGTGTTTTCTTTGCCAGCTGAGGGACGCGCCGGAAGGGGAGGCCCAGGGCTGGTCCTGCGGAATGGCATCCCGGGAGAAACATGGCGGCCCAGGGCCTTGGGAGGCTTCCCTGCCGTCTTCCAGGTAGGGAGAATTCTCCTCAGGGACTCCGGCGTGGAGAACTGTGTTACCCAGATGTACTGGGCATATTGGAGAAAGAAAATGGCCTCAGAAGATCTTGAGATGCTTTTAAAAGCAAAGTGAGGGGCACCTGGGGGGCTCAGTCGGTTGAGCGTCCGACTTTGGCTCAGGTCATGATTTCACGGCTTGTGAGTTCGAGCCCCGCGTCGGGCTCTGTGCTGACAGCTCAGAGCCTGGAGCCTGCTTCGGATTCTGTGTCCCTCTTGCTCTGCCCCTCACCCACTCATGCTCTGTCTCTCTCTCTCTTAAGAACAAATAAAACATTAAAAAAATAAAATAGAAGCAAAATGAAGCTGAACCTCAGAATGCTTTCTCTGTCCTTCCCCCTGCCCGCTGGGGTCTTGCCACCGCACACGTGTACACAGAAGAGGAGACAGTGACTGATGACCGTGGAGGACGTCACACTTGGTTTCCGGTGGGGGGTGCTCTGGCCCAGTTGGTTGTGTGGTGTGGGAGGATCCCCACCCCGGGCCCTGGACTGGGCACGCGCTGCATGGGATGTGGAGGTGTCTGTCCCCCCCACCGCCTGAAGCTGTCCAGCCTACCCTGTGTAGGACTCAGCCCGTGGGGTCCTTCAGCCGCTTGGTTTTTAGAGCTAAGCATGAAGTCCCCTGGAAACAGAATTCGCAAACAAGGCAAAACAAAAAAATGAATCTGTGTGTGGGATTTCAGAAGTTCTTGAGACTTTTGGGGAGAGGCTGAGATGGAGGAGGTCTTCTGATCGGTACGCTGCTCTACTGTCATGCCATCTTCCTGATTTGGGGCGTGGGAATTCATTTGTGCCTTTGGCTTCCCCAGCGGGAATGAGGCTGCCATACTTCACCGGCGTGAAAACCTTCCAGGTCCGGGAAAGTTCTTAAAACAAAAGGGCTTTTTCAAGATCGCGGCTGTGATGTCTTGTTCTTTTTCTCCCTCCCTGGCCAGCGAGCGAATCTCAGGGTGGAAAGCAGGGCCTGCCCGCACCTGCCCCTTTCTAGGAAGCGTTAGCAGAGGTTCATACTGAAAAGGCAGCAGGTTTCACCGCAGGTTGAGGAGGGCGGCCATGAGACGGGTTCTGGATGAAACCTTCAGTCTCCATTTTGCGACGGCCCCGATGATGGACACAGACAGTAGCCGCTTTGGCTCAGTGCCCACAAGTGTCCACTGGGATTTGCTTCCGACATCACCAGAGCCAGGTTGTAACAAATCCACACTTGCCGCCATTCATCCCGACCGGCCTCGTCAGATCTGACCTTCTCCTGTTTGGTTAGCATTCTGGCAGAGGACTTCGTGGAGGCCAGTGGCCCCCTGTCTCCCCCCCCCCCCCCGTCCAGGCGGCCCGTGGAGGCCAGCTTCCGTGGTGAGGGGGGTGTGAGGCCACAGGAGGCCTGGGGGGCAGCTGTCACACAACAGTGATCTTCTTATGCTAAATTCCTTCTGTGTTTTCATGTCCATGTTTAAATGTGACAGTGCTTTTTGCGAGTAGTGTGGTGTATGAAATGCTAGAAGGTCCTTTAGCGAAAATCCCAAATGACGCAGAGGGATTAGCCTTGTCACTTTAAGAAAATGTCTCCCAGAACGGTGAGCTGCGCGCAGAGAGTTCTGCCACCCTCATAACTGGGGGAGGGGGTGTGACCGGCTTGTAGAGGCTGTGCCACAATGCACAGGACCCTCTCCCCCCAACACACATGACCATCGGGGTCCACATGTCACTAGTGCCTTGGAGGACAAAGCCAGGTCCGCTAAGGTTGGGGTGTCCCTGCTGTTTTATCATTGACATCAGGCCGTGTTCTCACAAACACGGCCTCATCTGGCTTCCGAGATGGTGGGATGAGCGCACCTTTGCTTCGTGGGGAGCTAGCCGAAGCCTGAGCACTGGGGGTGCTTGCTGCGGCCGCGCGGCCCCTCTGGGCTTTGTGGGGCCACCTGCCCACGGAGCCGGCCGCCTCAGCCCTGCAGCCCCTGCGGGCTTGGCCGGAGTGTCCAACACGTCGCCGGCCTGGTCCTGCTCGGAGGGGGCCCAAGTGACTCCAGGACTTGATTCGCGCCCCCTTCCCCCCCACCGTGCGCCTTCTGGTCTGTGGCCCCGCGGTGCGCTCCCTCCGCCTCCCCCCGCCCGCTTCTCACGCTGTCTCTGCCTTTCTGTCCGTGTGTCTCCCCAGGTAAAGATGAGCCTTCCAGCTACATTTGCACAACATGCAAGCAGCCCTTCAACAGCGCGTGGTTCCTGCTGCAGCACGCGCAGAACACGCACGGCTTCCGCATCTACCTGGAGCCCGGGCCGGCCAGCAGCTCGCTCACGCCGCGGCTCACCATCCCGCCGCCGCTCGGCCCCGAGGCCGTGGCCCAGTCCCCGCTCATGAATTTCCTGGGCGACAGCAACCCCTTCAACCTGCTGCGCATGACGGGCCCCATCCTGCGGGAGCACCCGGGCTTCGGCGAGGGCCGCCTGCCCGGCACGCCGCCGCTCTTCAGCCCGCCGCCGCGCCACCACCTGGACCCGCACCGCCTCAGTGCCGAGGAGATGGGGCTCGTCGCCCAGCACCCCAGTGCCTTTGACCGAGTCATGCGCCTCAACCCCATGGCCATCGACTCGCCCGCCATGGACTTCTCGCGGCGGCTCCGCGAGCTGGCGGGCAACAGCTCCACGCCGCCGCCCGTGTCGCCGGGCCGCGGCAACCCTATGCACCGGCTCCTGAACCCCTTCCAGCCCAGCCCCAAGTCCCCGTTCCTGAGCACGCCGCCGCTGCCGCCCATGCCCCCCGGGGGCACGCCGCCGCCGCAGCCGCCCGCCAAGAGCAAGTCGTGCGAGTTCTGCGGCAAGACGTTCAAGTTCCAGAGCAATCTCATCGTGCACCGGCGCAGCCACACGGGCGAGAAGCCCTACAAGTGCCAGCTGTGCGACCACGCGTGCTCGCAGGCGAGCAAGCTCAAGCGCCACATGAAGACGCACATGCACAAGGCCGGCTCGCTGGCCGGCCGCTCCGACGACGGCCTCTCGGCCGCCAGCTCCCCGGAGCCCGGCACCAGCGAGCTGGCCGGCGAGGGCCTCAAGGCGGCCGACGGCGACTTCCGCCACCACGAGAGCGACCCGTCGCTGGGCCACGAGCCCGAGGAGGAGGACGAGGAGGAGGAGGAGGAGGAGGAGGAGCTGCTGCTGGAGAACGAGAGCCGGCCCGAGTCGAGCTTCAGCATGGACTCGGAGCTGAGCCGCAACCGCGAGAACGGCGGCGGCGGCGTGGCCGGGGTGGCGGGCGCGGGCGGCGTGGGCGGCGCGGCCAAGGCGCTGGCCGACGAGAAGGCGCTGGTGCTGGGCAAGGTCATGGAGAACGTGGGGCTGGGCGCGCTGCCGCAGTACGGCGAGCTGCTGGCCGACAAGCCCAAGCGCGGCGCCTTCCTGAAGCGCGCGCCGGGCGGCGGCGGCGACGCGGGCGACGACGACGACGCGGGCGGCTGCGGCGACGCGGGCCCCGGCGGCGCGGTCAACGGGCGCGGCGGCGGCTTCGCGCCGGGCGCCGAGCCCTTCCCGGGCCTGTTCCCGCGCAAGCCGGCGCCGCTGCCCAGCCCCGGGCTCAACAGCGCGGCCAAGCGCATCAAGGTGGAGAAGGACCTGGAGCTGCCGCCCGCCGCGCTCATCCCGTCCGAGAACGTGTACTCGCAGTGGCTCGTGGGCTACGCGGCGTCGCGGCACTTCATGAAGGACCCCTTCCTGGGCTTCACGGACGCGCGCCAGTCGCCCTTCGCCACGTCGTCCGAGCACTCGTCCGAGAACGGCAGCCTGCGCTTCTCCACGCCGCCCGGGGACCTGCTGGACGGCGGGCTGTCGGGCCGCAGCGGCACGGCGAGCGGGGGCAGCACGCCGCACCTGGGCGGCCCCGGCCCCGGGCGGCCGAGCTCCAAGGAGGGCCGCCGCAGCGACACGTGCGAGTACTGCGGCAAGGTGTTCAAGAACTGCAGCAACCTGACGGTGCACCGGCGGAGCCACACCGGCGAGCGGCCTTACAAGTGCGAGCTGTGCAACTACGCGTGCGCGCAGAGCAGCAAGCTCACGCGCCACATGAAGACGCACGGGCAGATCGGCAAGGAGGTGTACCGCTGCGACATCTGCCAGATGCCCTTCAGCGTCTACAGCACCCTGGAGAAACACATGAAAAAGTGGCACGGGGAGCACTTGCTGACTAACGACGTCAAAATCGAGCAGGCCGAGAGGAGCTAAGCGCGCGCCCCCGGCGCCCCGCACCTGTCCGGCGGAAACCGTTGCCAACCGCGAGAATGCTGACCTTGACACTCGCCTCCGTGTCTGCGCCACTTCGGCACTCCCCCCCCCCTCCAGTCCCCCTGTCACACACACACCCCGGCCCCCCTCCCCCCCACGCGTCCCCGGGGCCCCGGGGGAGGCGGCGCTCCAACCCAACCTGTGTCTACAAAGTCCTACGGAAACCCGAGGGTTGATGGAGGCAGTAAAAAATTGTGGAGCCTTTTAACTGTGCAATAATTTCTGTATTTATTGGGTTTTGTAATTTTTTTTGGCATGTGCAGGTACTTTTTATTATTATTCTTTGTGTTGAGATTCTTTTAAGAGATTCTGTTGGGTACCCATCCCTTCTTCGTTTTTTTGTTTTTGGTTTTTTTTTTTTTTTTTAAACCCAGTAGTAGCCTGAGCAATGATTCCCGAGCAATGTCGAAGGGAAGCTTATCTTTTAAATTATAATTTGGGGGGGAGGGCGCTGCTTTTTTGAAATTTAAGCTAAGCATGTGTAATTTCTTGTGAAGAAGCCAACACTTAAATGACTTTTAAAGTTGTTTACTTTTTTTTTATTCCTTCTTTGGTCCTGAAATAAAAAGTGGCATGCATTTTTTTTTGTTTTATTTTTGTTGTTTTTTTTGTTTTTGGTTTTTTGGGGGGGTGGATGTGCAGCGGATAACAATCTTTAAAGTTGTAGCACTTTGCTTCAGAGTTGGAGTGGAGATGTAGCACTGACGATCTGACGATGTCCTGAGTAACAGAGGCCTTTTCTGCAACCTTGACGTTAGACAAGGAAACGTTTTAGTGGTGGGGGCCCCCACCCCGAACACCCCGCACTGCCTGAGAAATGCGGGTTTTTGCCAGCTGCCGGGGGAATGGTCCGAGAACACTCTACAGTAGTGCATCACCAGCAGATACTGTCCTTTGCTTGGGGTGCGGGGGTGCCCTGGGATGCCGTCTTTGCTCTCTGCTGTAGATTAGGCTACATAAAATGGGCTGAGGGTACTTTTTTGGGTAGACGGTGGTGACCTGCAGTGACACAGAAAGGAAGAAAGCCGAAATATTCTTTCAGGCTTCTGGCCTGACGGCTTCCTCTCTCTCTCCCTTTCTCTCTCTTTCTCTCTCTTTCTCTCTCTCTCGCCCCCACCACAAAAAATCCCAAGTCCTATGTTGCTACAAGTGATAACTGACCATGCCTCAAGCAGACAAGTGCCCCGAATGAGGTGAATTAGAGGAGTTAGCATTCTCTCATTTAACGCACACAGATGACATTGTACGGACGGGGGCGGGGGCGGGGGGGGGGAATCTTGCGAATTTCTGTTCCCTTTTACTGGAAAAGCAGGAAAAGAGTTCCATCCGAAGGTGCCCAGCGCTACTTCCCAATTTTTTTTTTCTATCCCATTAGGTTGGAAGGTACTAAACATTGGACTGTTAAAATTAGACCTTGGAATTCTGTTGACCCGCACTTTAAAGCTTTTGTTTGCATTTAAATGGCTTCTAAACAAGAAATTGCAGCATATTCTTCTCTCTGGCCCAGAGGTGGGTTAAACTGTAAGGGACGGCTGAGCTCGAGTGTCAGTGTTGCTAAGCGTGGCATTCACAATACTGGCACTATAAAGAACAAAATAAAATAATTTATTGGACAGTTTTTCTACTGCCAACCAATTTGACGTGAGTGCCTTGAAAACTGATCTTCCTATTTGAGTCTCTTGAGACAAATGCAAAACTCTTTTTTTTTTTTTTTTGGAAACGAAAAGACTTTTTAAAAAAGTAAAACAAGAAAAGTACATTCTTTAGACGCAAACAAAGCCACATTTCCTTTTAATTAGATTAAATTTTAAAAATCCTGGCTGAAGATAGAGGACGTGAAAATGCCATAAGGACCCAATCAGATGAAGAAATAGACCCAGCACAACCGTGGACATCCTTAGGTGAATTATCCTCATCCCCTTCCGTTCTGGGGACGACACCGCTTAGATGTGGCGTGGAGGTGGTTTACTGCTGAATTAAAACTCAAGCGACAGAAGCCGATATCGTTGAATGAAAAACAAAACAAAAAACAATTCAGGAACAATGGCTAATTTTTTTTCTAAAGTTAAATTTAGTGCACTCTGTCTTAAAAATAAATACGTTTACAGTATTGGATACATACAAGGGTAAAAAAAATCGTGTATATGTGTGTTGGAGCCATCGTTTTTTTTTTTCAAAGTTTGCTTAATAGGTTATAAAAAAATGCCACAGTGGCTGCGTGTATATTGTTTTCTTTTGGTGACGGGGTTTTAGTATATATTATATATATTAAAATTTCTTGATTACTGTAAAAGTGGACCAGTATTTGTAATAATTGAGAATGCCTGGGCATTTTACAAAACAAGAAAAAAAAAAAACCCTTTTCTTTTCCTTGAAAATGTTGCAGTAAAATTTAAATGGTGGGTCTATAAATTTGTTCTTGTCACAGTAACTGTAAAGTCGGAGTTTTAGTAAATTCTTTTCTGCCTTGGGTGTTGAATTTTTATTTCAAAAAAATGTATAGAAACTTGTATTTGGGGATTAAAAGGGGATTGCTACACCATGTAGAAAAAGTATGTAGAAAAAAAGTGCTTAATATTGTTATTGCTTTGCAGAAAAAAAAATCACATTTCTGACCTTGAACTTATTTTTCTCTTCCCACCCCCTCTGGAATGGATATATTGGTTGGTTCATATGATGTAGGCACTTGCTGTATTTTTACTGGAGCTTGTAATTTTTTAACTGTAAGCTTGTCCTTTTAAAGGGATTTAATGTACCTTTTTGTTAGTGAATTTGGAAATAAAAAGAAAAAAAAAACAAAAACAAACAGGCTGCCATAATATATTTTTTTAATTTGGCAGGATAAAATATTGCAAAAAAAAAATTTGTATGTTACGTCCTATTGTACAGGAGAAAGAAGGTTGTTTGACAGCCTTCGAGGAAAAGAAACAAAAGGAAGTCATTAAATGCTTTGGTTCACAGACCATTTTAGTTGTATATATTTTTGTCGAAATTGGCCTATACAAAGGACCGTTGGAGCCGGCTTCTCTCCGAATGCCCGGAACACCGAGGCTCCCTGGGGTGGCCGCAGCAGACCGGAGGGCAGATCCTGTATCCGTGTTGAGTGGGGAAATTGGTTTTTGTAAAGATGGCGGTCACATCTCGCAGGGCCCTCTTGTCCTCTAAGGGGCCCTCTGTGAGATGTCAGGCGATCCAGGAGAGAGCGAGAGAGCGTCTTCCTTCTCCGCCGTCCACCTCGGCGGTCACCACCACACCCTTTAAGAGCAGAAAGACATGCAAACCGAGCTTCCGTTAGTCCTTGAGAAAACATGAAACAGACACACGGAGGATGTGAGAAAAGGAGCTGGGGAGCCAGCTAGGCACAGGGGACTGAGCTGCTGTGGAGCCCGGCACAGACTGGATTTCAGGAAGGAGTCCCCGTCACCACCAGGGCCTTGCGTGCCTCGGAGAGTGTCGGCCTGTTGTCTTTCTTACCTGCTCTGCTGCTTTTCCCGCTGAAACCTACATTCCGTCAGTTTCCGAGTGCCGAGGGCCTGGGATGAATTCGGTGCCTTTCCATCTCTCTCTCCTTCCTCTGCGTTTCCTCCATCCCTCTCCAGCCTCTACCAGCCCTTTGTCCTCTTCATTTTTATTTCATTTCTTCTCTCCCTCCCTGTACCCCCCCTTCTTCTTCTTCTTCTTCTTCTTCCTCCTCTTCTTCTTTTTCTTTATCTTTTTTTTTTTTTTTTTTTTTTTTTTTGTAAAGCCAAGTAGCTTTAAGATGAAATAAAGTGGTGGTTTTTTGGATGAGGGAATAGTACATTTTTAAAATAAATACCTATATCAGGAAGCCATTTTTTTATTTCAGGAACTGTAAAAACCATTGTTTCAGGCTATGAAAGTATAACCAAGCATCTTTTTAGGCAATTTCTTTACCAAATGCAGAAATCTTTCTTCGGGGAGCTTTTCCGTTCAGTACGCCCCTCCCTCCTTGCCACCTACCTTTGCAAAGTGACCAGAAAGGGGGAGGAGGGGAGAGAAAGCTGAGATGTCAGTTTCCTACCTGCCCGACCCGACCCGACCCGGCCCGACCCGAAGACCAGGGTCTGCCCTTTCCTTCGGATGCCCTGCTAAGGTACCTGAGCGCCTCCAAGGTAGTCCTCCTGTCGTGGCGAGAGCTAGCCCGCCCCCACCCGCTTACGCAAAGTCACAGAATGCTAGGGCTAAGCCATCCGGAAGCACAAAGATTGTGTGTCTCTGTCGACTGCAGGGAAAAGCGCATTATGCTTCTCTTTCCTGTTTAAAAAGCCAACACTGGAGCAGAAGACGCAGCAAGAGGGCCCTGAGCCTGGGTGACTCAGCCGACCTCAGGCCGGTTTCCATACTGCCACAACTTTGCTCAAAGTTGCCCCAAATTGGAACCGGCCACCTGCCCTTAGAGGGTCTTTCACGGGGGGCGGGGGAGGCTGAACTACTCTAAGCAAAATGTTAACAGTAAGGAAGCCAGCCTTTCGTCCTGGTCCGAGGCGACGTGTAGGAGGTTCTGTGGCACACAGGCAAACTCGTGATTTTGGTGCTTTTTGTATCTCAAGCCCTGCAAAGCAAAGTTCCATTGATTTAAGTTGTTTGCATTTGTACTGGCAAGGTGAAATATTTTTATTACCTTTTCTATTATTGTATGAGCTTCTGTTGTTTACTTGGAGGTTCTGTCTTTTACTACAAGTTTGGAACTATTTATTATTGCTTGGTATTTGTGCTCTGTTTAAGAAACGGGCACTTTTTTTTTTATTATGGATAAAATGTTGAGATGACGGGAGGTCATTTCAATATGGCTTAGTAAAATATTTATTGTTCCTTTTATTCTCTGTACAAGATTTTGGGCCTCTTTTTTCCCTTAATGTCACAACGTTGAGTTCAGCATGTGTCTGCCATTTCATTTGTACGCTTGTTCAAAACCAAGTTTGTTCTAGTTTCAAGTTATAAAAATAAATTGGACATTTAACTTGATCTCCAAGCCTGGTCCTCTTCTGTGTCTTTATGGGTGGGGGATGGGCAGCTCATTCCCAGGGGCGAATTGAAGGTCTTTCTCCATTTTCCTCTTGACCCAAACCCTTGTGCCGCATCTGGGAAGACAGGATATAATGACCTGAGTGACCGATAGGTCTCTTTATTTGTCTTGTGAAGCAGCGTGATTTAGATCCCACGTCCCGACTGCACATTGGAGTCACCTGCGAGCACAGTCCCAGCGCTCAGGCCCCACCCACACCAGTTTCTAGCAGAATCTCTGGAGGTGGGATCCAGACGTCAGGAGTTTTGAAAGTGGTCCAGGGGATTCTTCCATCTGGCCCGTTTGAGAACGAGTGGGAAAGAAGGAAAGGTACTTGTCTGGGTACGGCCCGACTTGGGTCAAGGTTATTTCAGCCGATGCTTTCTGACTCCCCAGTGAGAGCCACTGGGTGCGGCCCTGAGGGGTCCGAGGGAGACAGAAGCCCTGCTGTTGACACCCTAATGGCTCTGTGCCCGTGGTCGGGTCCCCCGGGTCCCCCGGGTCGCTGGAGCCAGGTTGTTGGACTGGATGGCATCTCTGACCATCTGTGATTCTTAGGAGCCTTACCTTCCCCTCCCATGTGCTAGATGTTAGCGGACTTGAGGAAATGTTCTTTGGGGATAATCTCACCGAACCAGAAGAGGAAACAAGGTCTTTCAGAAGGAAATAGCTTTTAACTTGACTTTTCCCAGTGCCCGGCCTGGGGCGACAAGACAGAGATGGAAGAAGGCGTTCCGCTGGGTTTCAGCCAGCTAGGCACGCGCTGCCCTTTCGTCTCCTCCTCGTGAGTGGGCGTCAGAGCCCCCCTCCGAGTGAAAAGGGAGCAAAGACCCACTGGGTTCTTGCCCACTCTTCTGTTTCCTGCTCTTAAAGACACAAAGAACATTCCATACAAGTCGATGCGGCAGCCTCACTGGGCACCCTCCCGAACCAGGTCCCAACCTAGGCAGCACACGGATCTTGGCAAGGACCCTGCAAAAAATGAAGACACATCAGCAAGCCATGCTTCGTGGGGGTTCTGCCCGCAGAGGTGACAGGAGACACAGGGCAGCGTGTCCCTCTGTGTCCCGTTTTCATCCCAAACAAGTCACCATTCTCCCGAGGCCATGCCTAAGGGCCAGAGGATAAGAAGTGGGAGGGTCGCCATTCGGGAGGAGACCTGCCCTGCTTTCTAGGGGCTTAAGGAAAAAGAATCCCCAGAGAGGCATTCTTTTCTTTGCCATGGGCCCTGGGCTCCGAGTCTGCCCAGCTGGCTCTAAACCGCAGGTGCCCATGACTTTGTGTGTGTTCCCACACAACTGGGCAAATGGCAGAAATGAAAGGCTCAGATGCTTTTTTGTAGCCTATCTCCTCCTTTAAGTCCTTCTGAGGAAGGCCATGTTTGGGAATTTGGGGGGGGGCGCAAAGGAAAGGCTCAACTTGATTCTCACCATTGTCCCGTAAGCAGCTCTACCTTGCTCTTTTCTGGTCTCAGGCTCCCCACCTGTAAAATGGGGAGATAAGGAGATCTGGAAGGACGAATTTTGCCTTTGAGTGGTTGGGCCCTGATGACCTCCGTGTGCAGAGTACCCACACTCAGCGGGCATGTGTATGTCAGGAATGTTCCCCATTCAGATTGCACGGATCGGGGGAGAATGACTTTTCTGTGTTCTATTGGTCGCAGAGAGGCGTCCTCAGCCTCCCTGCAGGCCACACACTCTGCATGTGTTCAGGCCATCCTGGTCATAGCCCAGGCATCAGAACAGGCGGCTCAATGCCCGACTGTGGAGCCGTGAGTTCAGCAACTAAAGTTAGAAAACACCCTTTACTGCCTTGGAGAGAAAATGAGATGAATAGAACTTTGAAACATGTTTATTTTATTTTATTTTTTATTTTCTTAATGTTTTATTTATTTTTGAGAGAGAGAGAGAGCATGAACAGCGGAGGGTCAGAGAGAGAGGAAGACAGAATTCGAAGCAGGCTCCAGGCTCTGAGCTAGCTGTCAGTACAGAGCCTGACGTGGAGCTTGAACCCACGAACGGTGAGATCATGACCTGAGCCGAAGTCGGTGAAGTGTCTGACTCTTGATTTCAGCTCAGATCATGATTTCCTGGTTTGTGGGATTGAGCCCCATGTCAGGCTCTGCACTGAGCATGGAATCTGCTTGGAATTCTTTCTCTCCCTCTTTCTCTCCCTCTCTCTCTCTCTCTCTCTCTCTCTCTCAAAATAAGTAAATAAACATTAAAAACATCTCAATGTATTAAAATATATGACCAAACTTATATGACTTTCCAGCAAGGGAGACAGGGATTCTGACCTCGTGTGTAGGTGAAGTCTGAGTTACCGGCTGCCTACATTGCAGAGCCTTCACACCAATTTTTATAGGGTGCTGGTTACAGACCATTCAGGATGCTCTAAAGAAGTTAAAACTGGTTGAGAGCAGGAGTCTGTTTCATTCCCCAAGCAAATCCTGAGCTGGGTATCAGGTCTGGGCACAGAGGGAGGTCTTGGGCCTGGGCTTTGCTCTTGAGGAACTCCTTGTTCACTGAGTGAAATGCACTGTGAAACCAGCCTGCAGGACAGGGTGGTGTGGGCAGTGAGAAGAGTGCAGGGGAGGGGCAGCTGATCGCTGCGGAGAGGCAGGACTAGGGAGACTGTGCAGCTCGTTAAAAGATGAGGAAAGATTCACCAGGATGATGAGGACAGTGAGGGGGAAAGGTGTGTCTTGAAGAGGGCATGGCAGGGGAAGATGCATAAATATCGGAAAAGCACAGTGAAGCCCATGGACAAATAGAATCCTATAGTTGGCTGAGACCCTTTAAAGTCATCCTGTATTATCCCATCTAACCTAAGAATCCTCTCCCAAATCCTAAGGTATAGCATATCCATCCAAACATCCATCCACTCATCCATCCATCTGCCATCCATCATCCATCCATCCATCCATCCACTCATCCATTCATCCATTCCTCTATCCATCCATCATCTATCTATCCATCCCATCCATCCATCCATCCATCATCCATCCATCATCCTTGCAACCCATCTATACATTCATCCATCCATCCATCCACCCATCCTCTGACTCATCCACCCATTCACTCATTCATTCATCTACCCACCCATGCATTCATTCACTCATCCATCCATCCATCTGTCTTTCCACCCTAGCATCCAACCGTCTATCCACTCATCTATCCATCTGTCCATCCATCATCCATCCATCCATCCACTCATCCATTCATCCATCCACCATCTATCTATCCATCCATCCCATCCATCCTTCCACCTATCCATCATCCATCCATCCATCCATCCATCATCCATCCATCATCCTTCCAATCCATCCATTTATCCATCCATCCTCCACCCATCCTCTCACTCATCCACACATTCACTCATCCATTAATCTACCCACCCATTCATCCATTCACCCATCCATCCATCTGTCTTTCCACCCTAGCATCCATCCATCCATCCATCCAACCATCCATCCATCCATCCATCCATCCATCCATCTATCCATCCACAAATAGTTCATTTAATAAACATTTATCAAGGGCTTATGCGGTGTCACAGGCTCTTCTGGGAAGTTACAAGTCAGTAAGATGCACCGCCGCCTTCCAGAGGTTTACCTTTCAGTGGGTAACCCACCATTCTATTCAGTTATTTGTTCTCTTAGCTGTCTTGAAGTTCCTGCAGAATGCCTCCATTCACAGGCCTTGGGGATCCAGTCATGCCCAGCTGACTCCCAGGTATCCTGGGAGGCAGAAAGTAAACAATCAGCACTGGACTGGAGCACAGGTTCAGCAGGAAGCTGGAGGGGACATTGAGTTCTTCATTGCAGACTAGGAAACCCAGTCCTCGGCCCATTTCCTACTGCCACAGTCTAAACTATCTTTCTTTGTTATCATTTATTCCTCTCAGGTTGTAATGAAAATACATTTGGGTTTCTGTGATCTTCTATAATTAAAAAAATGTTTTTTTTTTAATAAGAAATGTTCAATTTAGGACACATCCCAAGATGTGATCCCAAGGCTCTTGTCTAGAGGAAGTGTGGATGCTCTCCTTGTCCAAATCCCAAGATGTGATAATGATGCTGGCACACTGTTGGTGGGAGAGGCCATACACAACTTTTTTTTCCCCTCAAAATGAGCTGTAGGCTGAGGTTTCCAAAGCGTAGGCTGGTCTTCCGTCACCTTCGGCACTCAGCACGATGAGCCCTCCCATCTTTGTTTGGAGGTACCGTTGGGAGTTCAGGTTGGTTCCCTGTATCGTGTTTCAACCACATTCCCCTATCTTTCTCCGGTAAGCTCTGGATTACTGTGTCTCAAAAGCCTAATGATATTCTGATGCTTTGATCTGGTGATGTAATTCTCAGAAACGATACTAAGTATATTAGTTAGTGATTTCTTGAGAGAGGAAGAGCTAGAGACCTATAGACAGGTTGCCTCAACATTTCGTTAAATTCTTTATTAATAGTTTCCATCCTTCCTCTCCCCACAAGGCTGTGAGGAGGCCGGTAGGAAACATAGGAAAATGTAAAAAAGCAGGAAAACATCAGGACCAGAGAGATGAAAAGACAGAGTAAACTGTATACACGTGCATAAGAATATATAGCCTAGAGAAAGAGGCTATATGTTGCTACATTTAAATCATGTGTTTGAGTCTAAGCTTCTTGGGAGCAAAGGGAAAAAAGAAACATAGACACAATGCTTATGATTCAGGAGGAGAAAACATGCCAGAGAATGACACATAATAGCAGAATTTTCAAAGCAGCCTCTGTGTTCAACAACAAAGGAGTGAGTGAATGAGAAGGTCCATCATGGGATGTTTATATCCCCCTAACATGAGGAGGCCGAAGGCTTAGGTAATGCTAGGAAAACTGTGCATGAGATAATGTTAGGTTTCAAAAGAGTGGAGAGTGTGCACGCGCTAGGATGCCCCAGATCGCCCCACGACGCGGGTGTCAATGTGAAGGGAAGCCCCAGCAGAGCGGTATTTTCCCCTACTTCCCCCAAAGAGTCAGGAGGTTTGCCCTCTTGCTTTTGCACCTGAAATATTCAAGTGAATAATGGGAGTTAGGCCCTCACAAACGTCTCCCCAACATTTTCTCTCTCTTGGAGCCCTTGCTCTGGTCAGTCATTCCCTAAGGTGTGCAAAGGCTGGGCACACAACCACCACTGGACAATATGGAAATGTCTGTCCTTCCCATAACTGACTTTTTGATTAAATAATCAAAAAGTTCTTAATCAAATACTGTCCCTTCTAGAAAATCATCCTAAGCAGGCTGTGATTCAACCGCAGCCTGAATTTGTGTGTAGTTAACCACAAAGATGTTCCCTGCAGCTGTGTTTACTGCAGCAAAGACTGGAAATAAAGGACATGTCCGACGACAGGAGAGTAGACTGGGAACTGGTAGGACAGCCATGCGTTGGAATAGCGCACAGACGTCAAAAGCGATGCTGCCCGAGCGACTTAAATGGCGCTGGACAGACGTTCGTGACGGAATGTTAGTGTTTGAAACACATCACAGCGATTTGATGAAGACCTGTATGAATCACAAGTAGGGCTGGAGGGAACGCACGGGAAGGGTAATGGGGGCTGATTCTGGATTACATTTCAGTGAGCCCTTTCCGGCTGCATGTGGTGGGCGGACTGTCAGGGGCGGGAAGTAAACCAGGGCTGGGGAAGGAGAGAGGAGATTCGCTGGGACTCACCTCAAAGGAGTCGGAGGTGGCAAGCAGAGGTCCGATTCGGGACTCCTTCTGGAAATAGGGAGAAGCAAATAGAGACGGGCTGAGGGATTGGTTGTGGGTGTGGAAGAAAGGTCGGCATCGGGGATGACGGTGCGGACCTAGGGGGAGACTGGAGGTGAGCGGGCGTCATGGGGGAGGTGGGAAGGGGCTCAGGGTTCTCTCTGGCACGGGAGGCTGGAGGTGCCTGCCAGTTAAACGCTGGCGATGCCTATCTCACCAGGTCATCGAGACGATTCAGACATAAACATCTGCAGAGCCGCAGCCCAACACAGTTAGTGACAGAAGACACGAGGGGTCTCACACCGATGAGCTGGGGAGCCCAGTCACTTAACCTGGTTGTGCCTCGGCTCCTGGCCTGTAAAATGGGGATGCTGGTAGCACTTAACCTGTTCTGGACTGAATGTTTGTGTCCCCACAAATTCCTATGTTGAAACCCTGACCCCCAGTGTGATGGTATTTGGAGGCGGGGCCTTTTGGAGGTAATGAGGGTTATGTGAGGTCGTGAGGCCGGGGCGCTTATAGGAAGAGGCACCAGAGAGCTTGCCCTCTTACTCTCCCTGGGCATACCAAGGGAGGTCATGTGAGCACGCAGTGACACAGTGGTTGCCCACAAGCCAAGTTCAGAGGCCTCAGCATGAAGCCTGCCTGGTGACATCCCTGATCTTGGACTCCCAGTCTCTGGGACCCTGGGAAGCAAACGGGTGCCGTGCAAGCACCCCAGTGCACGGTCTTCTGCTGAACCGAATAAGGCAGCCTTGGGGTTGCAATGAGGATGCGCTTAATTATTATTTGCACATGTGCCTCTGTATCCAGTGAACCACGCACCTGGGAGGGCTCTGGGCCACTGTGACCGGGCTTCGAGTCTGCCCCCTTTCTTAGAGGACCAGGTCTGGTGTTCTCACCAGAGTCAGCCCGCGCTTACCAGTGAAGGCAGCCCGTGGGACCCTCCGTGCCCTCTGAATGGGACGCTCCACTCTCCCTTCCAGGTAGCACATCACACACCTGCACCAGAGATTCACCGACGTTCTGCTCTACCCGCGTCAACCCTTACAAAGTTCACTGTGATGTCATATTTTCATCTGCCTCCGACAGTCGGTGTAGGGCTGACTGGCTACGGTCAGTCACTGTCACCTAGCGGTTCTCGCCGCCACGGCCGAGGGAAACAAACAGGACAGTTGTTTAAGATGCTTCCCGTTGTGTTGCCGACATCGGTTTTACAGTCTTGATCAGGACCTGCCATTATTCCGGGTTCTCTTGTGTTGAGGATTCTCATGATCTGATTCCTTGGTGGCTTGTAGTTTCAGATTGCGAGCTCATCTTTATGGGTCTCCCCTCGGCCTGATGAGGTTGGGTTACAGAGACATCGTTCAGATCACTTCCTGCTTCTGCGGGAGCCCCGGGTCTTGGGCTGGTCTAGAAAGGGAGAGTGGATCTGGGTCCCCACATACTTCATTCCGGTGCTTTTTTTCCACCCAAGGCCCAGGCGGGCCACACGCTTCCTTCCCAGAGGGCGTAGCGTGTCTTGTCCTGTTGTTGCTGATGGTATCGGCTCTCCGAAATCCAGGCTTCATGCGAGGGGCCCCGTGCCAGGTGCCCAGCCTCCTGCGGGCGGGTGCCAGAACTCCAGCACCTGGTGGCACATTCCACTTCTGGGTCTGAAACCCACGAGCCGTGGAATCAGCTCTCACCACTGCGGCCTCAAATTCTCTTGCTTTCGGGGATTCCCTTTCTTTGAACTTAGACACACACACAACATGTATAACCATACACTGTACATATTATATAACTATACAACCATAGTCACGAGTGTATAATTCATCTGTTCCCACAGATACATATACTAGCTGTATAATTATACAGTTATATGGTTTGTAACTATGTTGTTGTAGATATACAACCATATTGCTGTACCCCCATATGTTATATATATACTTACACAAATGTGTGGTATAACAGTGTAATAAGGTAAGAGTTTGTGACATTTTGTTCATCTGGAAGTCTTATGCATGACTTCTAGGACTTGGCGTTGGGAAATAAATCCCTCCCTTCATAAGTCAGTGGGTTTCATCCTGTACCAGAGTCCCTCTTCTCCGAGGTTTGCGCTCCGTGAGTTCAGTAACCTTCACTCAGCGCAGTTTGCAAGCAAGTGAGCCTCCTTTCATGTGCTGTCAGGAGGTGAGTGGTGGCCTCACGCTATGTCCGTCACCTCACTTCATCCTCCACATTTAATCTTCTCACATGGTCACAAAAAGGGTGAATACAGACACTAAGATATTTTGAGAGAGAGAGAGACCACATTCATACAACTTATATTACAGTAAATTGTTATAATTGTTCTTTTTATTATTGGGTGTTGTGGTTAATCTTTTACTGTGCCTGACTTATAAATTAAACTTTATCACAGATATATATATACATATAGAAAAAACAGAGTGTATATAGGGTTCGGTACTATCTATGGTTTCGGGGGTCTTGGAACTTACCCGTTGCAGATAAGGGGACTCCTGTGTATGAATCATGTAACTTGTGTTTCCCTTTTTGCCAGAACTCCCAGGGAGCTCGGTGTTAAAGTTAGTGTTCAATCCAGCATCCACATATATATGGCTATATATATATATATATATACATATATATATATACATACACACACATACACATACATATATTTAAATTCCTCCTTCTATACTGTTTTCGATTTTCTATTTTGTCAGTATACGTGACCTTACTGTAATCTCTTCGATATCTTTACAAGATGGTAGAGTACGGAATTAAGTAGACAGCTCCATTCACCCCCAAAACCGCCCCAGGACCCTGCCGGCCCTGCTCTGCCCCCGTCAGGACCCCATTGTAGCTGAAGCTCCCGGTCTATGGTCCATCATGGCTGCCTTGTGGCAGCTCTGGTAGCACCAAACTGCACTGTTCGAAGATCTAGTGTATTGTTCTCTGTCTTCTCATCAACTTGGAAACGTAAGCGTGGTGGAGGGAAGTCCATATTCTTTAAAACCGGACACGCTTGAGGCTGAATAGGAGACTCAGCTCTGCCTCTTACCAGCTAGATGCCTGGGGCCTGTCATCTCAGCCTCAGTCCCGAGTCTGTCACATGGGGACAAGACATCTACATGGCAGAACTGTTTTGAGGATCAAGCAGGAAAATGTAGACAAGGTGCTTGGTGCACGGAAGGTGCCCGTCGATTTCCATTTGTTTCTCCTTCTGGTTTTCAGCGGGGGCCTGTGCTCCTAGCAAGCCTCTGACCCTACCGCACCCCGCTCCGGCCTCTCTGCTGGCTGCCTCCCGCCCCCAGGCGCCCCCACACTCTGCAGAGGCCCCGGCAGTTCTGGCCTGCCTCCTGCTCCTCTTGGCGCTGCGCTCAGGAAGGCGCGCTCCATCCCGCCCCCCCACCATGTGTGCGCCTCCGGGGAGCCTTGCCTGGCAGTCACAGAGACACCCACTTGGCACAGCCCCGAGTGCCTGGCAGCTGGGCAGGGGGTGGCTGGCACGTGGGAGGGGGCCCGCTCCGGGGGCGGGGTGCTGACCCGGCCTGGGCTGCCCCCCACTCGAGGGGGGGGGCTCGGAAGGCCCAGCAGATGGGAGCAACTCGTGTCTCCTGCTCTTGCCCTGGAGCTCCCGCCCCTCCTCGTCCCCCCACTGTCTTGCTCTGTCTGTCTATCTCTGAGTCTCTGGCTCATCTCTCTGGTCACTTCCCCATCTCTCCTTTTTTTTTTTTTTAATAGTTTATTGTCAAATTGGTTTCTATATAACACCCAGTGCTCTTCCCCACAAGTGCCCCCCCCCATGACCATCACTCCCTTCCTTCCCTCCCCCTCCCTTTTCAGCCCTTGGTTCTTTTTCAGCATTCAATAGTCTCTCATGGTTTGTGTCCCTCTCTCTCCCCAACTCTCTTTCCCCCTTCCCCTCCCCCTGGTCCTCCATTAGGTTTCTCCTGTTCTCCTGTTAGACCTATGAGAGCAAACATATGGTTTCTGTCTTTCTCCACCTGACTTATTTCGCTTAGCATGACACCCTTGAGGTCCATCCACTTTGCTACAAATGGCCAGATTTCATTCTTCCTCATTGCCATATAGTGCTCCATCGTATATATATATATATATATATACCACATCTTCTTGATCCACTCATCAGGTGATGTCCCTGATGTCTGCATGGTACACCCAGTGCACTGGTCCCTTCTCCCTGGGCAGCACCCAGCCCAGGTCATTTGGGGGGCCCTGGGGGATGGTTGGCCTTCTCCAGAGCTCCACAGCCTCCCTGAGGATATGGAGTCCCAAAACCTTAGTCGTGGGGGCGTTCCCACAGTGTAACCAGTAGAAGACCCTCCGTGAAGTTGTTAAAATACTGATACTTGGTTCACTCCACTTAGACATCCCGAGTCTGTGCATCTGGGGAGGGGCCTGGGATGTGCATTAAAAAATTGTTTTTAATGTTTATTTATTTTTGAAGGACAGAGAGACAGAGCATGAGTGGGGGAGGGGCAGAGAGAGAGGGAGACACAGAATCCGAAGCAGGCTCCAGGCTCCGAGCTGTCAGCACAGAGCCCAATGTGGGGCTTGAACCCACGAACATGAGATCATGACCTGAGCCGAAGTCAGACGCTTAACTGAGCAAGCCACCCAGGTGCCCCATGGGATGTGCATTTTAAACACCAACTCTGAGAGTTAGTGATGCAGGATTTTCCAGGACGAACACGAGGAGCCCCAAGCAGGTCCCAGGGTGGCCTGCTGGCTCGCCTTTCCCTGTCCCTGCCAATGTCCGCTCCCACGTTGGCGGCTCCCCATCCACTTGTCCAAGGGGCTCGCCTGGGTCAGGCCCTGCGCCTTCTTGATCTGCCTCCTTCTGAGCAAACTGGGCCGGAGCAGTCCCTCCCCCACAGTGTGGTTGGGGAGATCGATGCGGGGATGCATGAGGAAAGCCTCCAAAGGCCTCGGTCGCTGGACACACATCAGAAAATGCTGGACGTAGTAAATAAACAGCCAAACGCACGGTGGCCATCCCCCGTCGGCCTCTTAGTTCGCAAAGCATGCCTCAGAGGAAGACCTCCTCAGGGCACTGCATGTTCCTTCTACGAATCTTGCCCTTCCCCGCTGTCCTCTCCTTCCAGAACACGGGTCCTCTCTCCTGCAAGTGCTATGTGTCAGGGTCCCCTCCTGCCCCATCCCCCAGGCTTCCCACACCCTGCTCTGGGTGGTGCTTTCCCACCACGGGCACAGTCCCCTCTGGCCTTCAGCATGCTGGGTGGAGAGGACGAGTCAGCTTCTGTCCCCATCACCAGCGCTGTTGGCTGTGGGACCAGCATGGCAGGGAGGAGGTGAAAGTCAGGAGCGAGAGCTCCAGAGATTTGCCCTGTAGCCCGCATAGGAGGCCTGGCATTTCTCTCTTTCTTTTTTTTTAAATTTTTGCTGTGGGTCCTCCCTTCTCTGAGGTTGTAAAACTTGTTGGGAGTCCCTCCAATCCAGCCACTGTCTTCGTTCTGGGTTTTTACAAGAACATCCTTTGGTTTTAGCCTCAGGTGGGCTCTGGAGCCAGGCTGACTCGGTTGGGATTCCAATCACCCCCTTTCTACGTGTGAGACCGCTCTGTGCCCCCGTTTCTTCCTCTGCAAAGCGTGGATCATGGCAGCACCTCCCAGGTCCTGTGATTGCGGTGATGGCGGTGCTGACATGGAGCCAGACTCTCCGGGCGATTCACGCCCGTGGCTGCAACCTACTCGCCACCCCAGCGACTCGGGAGATCAACTCCGTGTCCCGGGCCTGGAAAGTGCCTGGTGGGCCGCTTTCCGTGTGGTGACTCAGGGCTCCGGCCCCTTCCGCCTTGGTTCCCTCCATCTTGTCTTCTAGAACTTGGCTGTCCATCGAAGTAGCTGCCAATTAGTTAAATTTAAATTAATTAAAAAATCAATACAGCTAAAAATTCAGTTCCTCCGTTACACTAGCTGCACATCAAGAGCTCGATGGTCACTAATGGCTGTGGTGCCTTTCGGCACTGACACTGGGTGTTTCCACCGCTGCAGAAAGTTCTAGTGCCTAGCACAGCTGGAGGACCCTCTGCACTGAGCCATCTGCAGTGGAGGAGATGGGGACACACGCAGGGTCCTTCCCGGCCAGGCTTGGGATCGGTGAGCACCTCTCTGTCCCCGCCCCCTTGACCAGGAAGCAGTGACGTGGCCCCAACCTGTACCTTCCGGGAGGCTGCAGAAGCTTCCGCATGGCGTTCACATGCTCTACAAGTGGATCCAATGTCACTGTTGAAACTCAAGGAGTTTCACCTCCTTCTCTTTCCTTCCCCACCCCCACCCCACCTTTACTCCCTCACCCTACGTGGTCCTGCAAGAGAGAGGGAACTGGTTTCCAGAAGCTCTCTCTGGGAGAGAGAGAAGCCCCCTTGCCTAGAATTCCTTAGCCAACCTCCCTCATTTCACCTTGACACGGACCCCATGACTATTTCTGAACTAGTTCTTTGGCCAGAAGGAAGCCATAAACCAATTGGCTTAATCCTGGTTTTCTTAAACCAATCAAGAGGACAGGAGGCCTAGAACTGGAATGGAGGCTGGGGGCCATGTCCCCCTAACCCCCGCAGACAGCTGCCGCGGCTCACAGGAGAGACGGGAGGGGTGCCGGGGAGAAACCACCAGGCCCAGGCGCTCTGCTGGGCCCTGGAGGTGTGGATCTGACCTGAGCCTGGTCCCTGCTGCCAGCGAGGCCAGAGCCCGGTGGAGTCATGTCTGAGAACCTGGCCCAGGTGAGCGTCCGACGCACACTTATCTGAACTGCGCAGGATCTCCGAGCACGTGCAGGAACCTTGCCGCTTCATGGTTAGATGCTCTGACTTCTGTGCTTCATAGGTCACGGTCACCTCGGGTTTTCCAGAGGAGCGATAACGTGTCAGCTTGGCTGACGCTTGTTTCTTTTTGTGTCCGAGCTGCCCTGTCCTTCCACACCTGCTTCACGACCCCTATTCTTCAGCTCGGTCTGGGCCTGCAGGTACCTTTTCCGATACACTTTCCCCCCTAATGAATGCAGAATGCTTTCTTTCTTTATTTTTTTGTCGGAGGCGCCCAAGCATTTAGCAGTTACCAATGATCAACAGTACATTTTGCAAACAAGTAATAAATTTTAACAGCAATTTGTCTGCGAATTGTGACCTTTTGATGATGTATTTGGTTTTTCCAGAGAAGTTGAACTTCTTTGTCATCCAAGTTTGATTCATATTTTAATTTTTTTAAAAGCAAATGGTCCGTAGAACACACTGCAACATCCAGCTGATTGCCAGCGCTCCTTCAGCTGCCGTCCATATTTTTCATTCACGCCATTCGAGGTACACAGGGAGCCCCCAGCCCGGGTCGCCAACTGCTGCGAATCCACACATCTCTGCCCCTGACATTTATACTCTGTAGTTTTCTTCATGCTATATGGATTTTTTTTAAAGGAAGAATAATTTATGCCAGTGCCTTTTAATGATGCACCTTTAACCAAAGATAAAACGGGTCCCTTTTCCTCCAGATTCCGCCCTCTTGGCCTGGGTGTTGCAGATCATTTTCCTACGGAAAAGGCTGTCGGCTCTTTGAATCCCCCAACCGGTGCATAACTTTGTGTTAATTACCTCAGGACGGGAGAGTGGCTCAGAAGCAATCATCTTTGTTTGTTAACACACCCTCGCCGAGCCGCTGCTCCCCATAAATAAAACATAACTGAGATCACAATGTCATGTTCGCCGGGACTCCAGACCCCGGGAGCTGCTGTCGCAGAACGCGCCAGACATCTCCCGGCCGCCGGGTTCCGCTGCGAGGCGGCACCACCAGGATCGCTCCTCGTTTTCTCAGTCACCTCGCGCCCACCGGGCCCTGGCTGGGTCCGCAGTCCCCAGGGGTTCTGATGCCGGGAAGGCTGGCGGGAAGCGGACTTTGTTGCTCCTCTAATTGAAGAGTCAGGCTTGCAAGCATGCGTGCAGTGATATTTTTAGCTGCTTGGAAGGGTCCTGAGCCGACGAGCAGAATGCAAAGCTATGGGCAGGAATTGAGCATGCGTGGACTGGGGACTAGATGGAGTCACTCACAGGCGTGCGATTAGTCATCCCCACCAGCGCCTTGTTCCACATGGCCAGAGATAAGAAGAAAAGAGATGGCCGGTGGGAAATGTGTTTCATAAGTTGGAACAACATAATAATAAGATTAGGGCAAAGGCCGGTTTAAATAGAATGAAAACACTCAAGGCACGGATTTCCAAAGTGTATTTGCAAGCTTGGCTCTGAGCTTCCTGGCTGTCAAAGAGAAAAGGGCCACAGTGGGTATCATGCATGATGGAAAGAAACATTGTACATCACAGCAAGCAGAGTATGTCTCTGTGCATTAATCTGAAAACAGTTTCTCTAATGGACCCTCCTATGGAGTTATGTGTCTCAATATGCGGCACATGACCCCCTGGTGAGAGAAAAGGACTCCTAAGCAGTCACAAGCTGATTGAAAATTCACAATCAGGAGGCACCTGGGTGGCTCAGTCCGTTAAGCAGCTGACTCTTGATTTTAGCTCAGATCCTGGTCTCACGGTTCGTAAGTTCAAGCCCTGCGTCAGGTTTTGTGCTGACAGCATGAAGCTTGCTTGGGATTCTCTGTCTTCCTCTCTCTCTGCCCCTCCCTGTTCACTGTCTCTTTCAAAAATAAATGAACATTTTTTTTAAAAAGTCTAAAAAATGCACATTCTGAATCCAGTTCTTAGTAGTGAATGATACCCAATTCCATTTATTTTTTTTTATGTGTGATTGATGCTCGCTTAGCACTCTTTCAATTATTGAAAGTTACCAAATACAGTTCTTATAAATTAAATGTAGTGCATTGCTAGAGTTTACTAAGGATTTTACTCTAGCATCCATCAGGAAGTCTGACCTCCTGCCTGTACTGCAAAATCCTGGAGATCAGGAGCGCCTCGGGGGCTCAGTGGGTTGAGTGCTGGACTTCGACTCAGGTCATGATCTCTTGGTTTGTGGGTTTGAGCCCCACATTGAGCTCTGTGCTGACAGCTCAGGGCCTGGAGCCTGCTTCAGATTCTGTGTCCTTCTCTCTCTGCCCCTCCCCTGCTTGCACTCTCTCTCTCTCTCTCGCTCTCTCAAAAATAAGTAAAAAACATTAAAATATTAAAAAAAACCAAAAAACACATAAAAGTAGACAAATCCATAGTTACTACTGGAGGTTTTTTATTTACTTATTTATTTACTTATTTTATTTTTTATTTACTTATTTTAAGAGAAGGAGAGAGAGAGAGAATCCCAAGCAGGCTCTGCACTGTCAGCTCAGAGCCCAACGCGGGGCTCAAACCCAGTAACCACCTGAGCCAAAATCAAGAGTCAGAAGCTCAACTGGCTGTGCCCCCCTGGTGCCCCGGCTGGAGATTTTAATATTCCTCTCTTGATACTTGATAGAACAAACAGACCCCAAGTGAAAAAGCACATCGAAGATAACATTATCAGTTAACACTCACCACGACCTAATTGACATTTATAGAACACGTCAATCAACACAAGCAAAATACATATTCTTTTAAAGAGCACAGAGAACGTTCATTGAGGGAGGCCACTCTCCGGGCTATCCAAACAGGTGGTTTGAAACCATAAAACTATGTTCTCTGACCACAGTAGGATTAAAATTTTTTTAATGTTTTATTTATTTTTGAGACAGAGAGAGACAGAGCATGAGCGGGCAGGGCAGAGGGAGAGGGAGACACAGAATCCAAAGACAGGCTCCAGGCTCTGAGCTGTCAGCACAGAGCCCAACACAGAGGCTCGAACCCACGAACCGTGAGATCATGACCTGAGCTGAAGTCAGAGGCTTCACTGACTGAGCCACCCAGGTGCCCCAGACCACAGTAGGATTAAACGAGGAGTTTATAACAAAAAGACACCTGGAAAATTTCCAAAATATTTGGAAAGTAAACATCACGCTTCTTAATGATTCATGTGTCAAAGAAGAAATCACAGGGAAAATTAAAAAATATTTTGAATGGAGTGAAATGTAAACAAAACAGAAAGATTCAGGGATACAAACTAGCAGTCATAAAACAAATAATTTGTGGAGATGTAACATACTGCACATAGAATGCAGTCAATAATATTGTATTAATTTTGTATGGAGGCAGATGCAAACTAAACTCATGATGATCATTTCATGATGTACAAAAATATCAAATCACTGCGATGTATACCCAAAACAAATAGGATATTGTATGTCAAGTACACATCAATAAAACAGAATTGTTATGAAACCAACCAACAAACAAATAAAAAAACCCCCAAATCAGGTAAACAAAACATCAAAATTTGTGAGACACAGCTAAGGCAGGGCTTAAAGAAAAATTAAATGCTTGTAATAGAAAACCGTTCTCAAGTTAGTGATCTTCCACTTTAAGAAACTAGAAAAAAATAGAACAAACTAAACCCAAAATAATAAAAAAAGAAGGAAAAATAAAGAGCGGAAAGCACTGAAATAGAAGATAGGGAAGCTATAGAGAAAATTAAAGATCTAGTTCTCAAAAGATCAATAAAACTGATCATGGTCTAGCTGGACTGATTAGGGAAAAAGAGAGAAAACACAAATTACCAATACTAAGAATGAGAGAGGGGACATCACCTCGTGTCCTACAGAGATTAAGGTAATCATAGAGAATGCTATGAACACCTTCATGCCAGCAACTCCCACAGCTTCATGAAATGGAAAAGTCCCCTGAAATACGCATACTGCCCAAGCTCACTCCAGAAGAAACAGACAGCCTAAATAGCGCCATACTTATTAAAGAAATCAAATATGTAGTTTCAAACCTTCCCACAAAAAAACAAAACGAAACTTTCAGATTCAGCTGACTTCACTGGTGAGTTCTAGCAACGACTTAAGAAAGAAATAACATTAATTGTGCACTAAAACTTCCTACAAATGGAAGAGGAGGTAATAACCCAACTCCTTTTATGAAGTTAGCATCACCGTGATGTCTGGACCACATAAAAATATTACAAGAAGTGAAGACTACAGATTAAGATCTCTCTTGGGCATAAATCCTTAACAAATATTTAGCCAGTTGAGTTCAGTAGTATATAAAATGATGACATATCATGACCAAATGGGTTTTATTCAAGGAATTAAAAAATCAATTAATGTAATTCACTAAGATAGCAGACTAAAATGAAAAAAAATGTATGATTATCTCAGCAGATACAGAAAATATATTTGACAAAGTTTAACATTCAATATTGATTAAAGACCTTCAGTAAACTATTTATAAAGGGATTTCCTAAATCTACAAAAGCTTACAGCAAACATCACACTGAGTGGTAAAAAATTGAATGCTTCCCTTTAGAACAAGGGAATGATGTCTGCATTTACCACACCTATTCATCATTATATGTGATATCTTAGACAATGCTATAAGGTAAGAAAAAAAGACATACAAATTGAAAAGGAAGAAGTGAAACTTCTTCTTCCCAGATGACATTATTTTTTACATGGACAATTCCAAGGACTTGACAAAAAAAGCCACTCAGAACTGATAAGTGAGTTTGGTAAAGTTGTAGGATACAAGGTCAATATACAAAAGTAGACTTCATTTTCTTTTTTTTAATGTTTATTTCTTTTGAGTGGGGGGAGAGAGAGAGAGAGAGAGAGAGAGAGAGAGAGAGAGAGAGAGAGAGTATGAGCAGGGGAAGGGCAGAGAGCAAGAGGGAGAGAGAGAATCCCAAGCAGGTTCTGAGCGGTCAGCACAGAGCCTGACGCAGGGTTCGATCTCACCAACCATGAGATCATGACCTGAGCTGTTATCAAGGATGTTGGATGCTTAACCAACTGAGCCACACAGGCACCGCACAAGTAAATTGAATTTTCTACATACTATCAATGAATACCTGTCATTTAAACTTTTAAAAGCAATACCATTTTATAATTACATGAAAGAAAGAAATGTTAAGGGAGAAATTGAACACAAAATATGCGTATGTATACTGAACACTGCAAAACATTGCTAAGAAGAATTAAGGAACATTCAGATAAAGGAAGAGATACGCTATGATTATAGATCACAGGACTCAGTATTAAATCTCCCCATATTTATCCATATATTCAAAGCAATCTTAATTGTAATCCCAGCAGGATTTTTAAAATTAGAAATTTACAAGTGGATTGTAAAGCGTATGTAGAAATAACAAGCATTTAGAATGGCCTCAATAACTAAAAAGCATTGGAGGTATTCATATGACCTGGTTTCAGGACTCACTGGAAAGCTGCAATAATCAAGATTGTTGGTATTGGCAGGAAGGTAGATTTACAAATCAATGGAAGAGAATACAGAGCCCAGGTATAGACTCAGACATACATGTTCAATTGGGTTTTGACTGTGGTCCCAAGACAATTCAGTGAATGATTGGGTATCCAGATGCTAAAAAATAAACCTCAACTTTTACTTCCCATCTCAAAACAAAAATTAGCTCAAAATGGTTCACAGCCTTAAATGCAAGAGCCTAAATTATAAAACCTCTAAGAATATGTAGGAGAAAATCTTCATGACCTTGTATTAATTAGGCAAAGATTTCTAAAGTAAATCACAACATACAAAAACGGAAATAAACAATAAACCCCAAAACCCAAGAAAGAGTCAGGGGACTTCAAATGTAAAACATTTGCTCTTCAAAAGAACTCCGCAAGGAAATGAAAAGGCAAACCCCAGATTGGGGGAGGATATTCACAACCCATATTACTAATAAAGAACTGGTGTCCAGAACCCAAAAAGAGCTCTTACGACTCAATAATAAAAAGACAAACAACATGATAAAAATAGGCAAAATATTTGAACCAACGCTATGCTAAAGAGGATATGGGAACATCAAATGAGAGCAGGAAAAGGTGCTCAACGTCATCGGCCACGAGGGAAATACAAAGTAAAACCAGAACGAGGTACTGTGACTGGCAAATGTAATTGCTAAAAATTGAAAAAAAAATTGATAATAGCAGTGCTGACAAGGATGAAGAGCAACTGGAATGCTCATGCGAATGAAAAATGATTACACGGTGATGTAAGTGTAAATGTAAAATAATTCATAGCTTTGGGAAAGAGTTTGGCAATTTACGAAGGTAAACGTGCCCTTACTGTGGACACCCAACAATTGCGTTCCTTGGTATTTACCTGATAGAAGTACAACCGTAAGTTCACACAAAGGTTTTCCCTTAAATTGATTTGTAATAACAGAAAATTCTGGAAACCACTCTACCGTTCATCGGGGATGGGATGGATAAGCAAACAATGGAATGGTAGGTAGTCAGGTGCTCTGACATGCACAACACAGATGAATCTCAAATGCATTATGTTGCATAGGAGATGCTGAGTGAAAGAAGCTAGATTCTACGTGTATTATTTTCCCTTACGGAAATTCTAGAACGGGTAAAGCCACGGTGATAGAGGGCAGACCCATGGATAGGAAGGGTGGGAGGAAGGGTGCCAGGGAACATTAGGGGTGATGGTGTTCTATGTAATGAACATAGCGGGTGTGTGGTTGTTACATTTGTCACAACTTGCCAGACTTTGCATTTAAAGTTGGTGGATTTTTCTGAACACCAACTGCACGTCACTAAACCTGACTGAAAACATGGAGGCCTCGACTAAATTTCAGCTGTTCACAAGACAGCAGGAGAGGGGAATTGGGGAGGCTTGTGGCATTCTGCCGTATTCCAAGCAATTTTAATTTTGGGAAGGGATTCATGAAGCAAGGGTTTGGGTTACGTTTCTTGAGTCTGAGGACTTGGAACCAGACTGAGAAATTCCCAGAGTTCTTATTGTCCCGATGCCTCTCGTGCCCAGGGCAGACCTGACTAATCAGTCATTGCTCTATTTCCCATGAGCTCATCTGTAACTTCAAATCCTCCTTGGTTTATGTCCGGCGGCCACAGCCCTTTATTGGACTTAGCCTGAGACATGAGATCATTGGTAGGAAGATGCTCTCTCCGTGGGCTAATACACAGAATCCTGATACTTTCAGGCAGATGGACCCTTGGACATGACCTCTTCCCCTCCCCTGGGGGTTTCAAATATATCCTGGGGGAAGGGTCCCCATCTGGATGTCACGGGGCTCTTTGTGGCTCACTGGGAAATACCGATTATCTTAATTCCTGAGCGCCAGACCAGAAACCCCTTCACTGGCAAGTCATATGACTCTGGTGTGGGTGGTATCAGCAAATTTCTAGATCGCAAATTGTTCTTAATTCCTAAGTATGAAGGTGCATTTCAGAAGGCTGCAGATAATTGCCCACAGCTCATGTGCTCGTTTTGATGGGAGGGACAGACTGGGTGGGCTGAGCCGGTGTCTGACATCAAAGTGCTGCTGGACACTGTACCTTCATTTCCAGCCCTGCTGGCGTGACAGGGAAATGCACAAAAGTGCTCCTCACTGACTTACGGTTTTCTGTGCACTGTCGGAAGCCCCCATTTTTAAACTTCTTAGAATCAGCATTATTTTTATAAGTGATGCATGCTCATCATTTTAAAAATATAAGCAATATATAAAAGGACAAGGAAACAAGACAAAAATCACAAACACCGCACATTTGGTCCTCTCCCACTCTCCCCCCCCCACAGTAAGTGAGCATCATTCTGGAATCTCCTTGTGCATAAATCAGATAGGAGGATGGGCAGCTCTTAGTCACGGCACTTTGCGGTAAGAGATGGACATTTAGAAGAGAGCCCTCTAAGATTAAAAGAAAAAAGGCTGTCTTATTTCAGACCAGCCACTCCACCTTTCTATGCCTTAGTCTCCTTCTCTCTAAAACGGTCGGCAACCCTTTCATCAAGGACCAAATGAGACCACACAGACAGGGTGCTTGGCCCCACGTGGGCACGCTACAAATTCACATGTGGGTCTGGGTCCTGGAGGGGAGGGGCTTGCACACTCACAAGGGGATGACTGGAGAGCGTTTAAGCTAACGATGTTGGAAGGTTGTGGGCACAGGTAAACGAATTCAGCAAGGTCTGGTGAGGCCCCCAGCGCGACACAGGGGATGAGCTGTCCCCACCAGGCCTGGTGTGGAGGGGTGGTTACCGGGCCTGGAGAAGGGGCAGAGGGCCAGGGGCTGCTCAGAAGAGCGGGGGCCTTTGGTAGAGGGACTGATGGGTATGCTGCAGGGAGGCCTTTGCATGTGCTGTTCCCCCCCCGCCCCGGCTGGGAAAGGGCTTTGCATTTTCCACCAGCAGCCCCCTTGGAAGCCAGTTTCATATTCATAGAATAACAAAGTGTTTTAAAAATGAAAGCTACCTCTAAAATAGATTAAAGTGTGATTTATTAGTAGGCGTGCTGTGTGAGTCTGTATTTGCGGTATTTACCGAGTATAACTGCGGCGTGACTCGGAGGGACAGGGTCCTTGCCACCAGGTCACGCTGCCTCCTTCTATGACCTTGAGCTTAGACTTGGTCTTCTCTGCCTTCAGCTGCGACGTGGCTCGATGGCGCTCCGATGGCCGAGAGAGACGGAAGGCCCTGGCTCGTGTTTGCTGAGGGGGGTTGGAACGATGCTGTTGAAGGAGCTCATGGTGGCGTAGATTCTTGGATGAGTGGGGTTTGTCAAGAGAAGGTGAGGGGTCAGAAGGAGGTGGGGCAGCTGGGGTGAAGGCGTGGAGACCTCAGGGACACGGCGCCTTTGGAGAACTGCCCGGTGCCTGTGTGAGGCCGGGAGCGGGGCCCATGTGGCCGCAGATGGGAAGTGGGGATGTGAGGCCCAGAGTGCTTCTCCAGGAGATGGCATTCATGCCTGGTGGCTCTCCAGCCATCGGCTGCCTCCCAGAGGCATCCAGCACCGGGGTCAGGGGTCCCAACGTTGCCAGAACAGGAGTCCCTGGGGAAGATTCACCTGTGCTCCTTTAACGGAATCTTTGAGAACCATTTTGTCGTGAGGGCGATCCACCGGGTCGGGGGGTAGCGAAGGTGCGCCAGCCTGCCTGGCGGTGTGACGTTTGGGAAGGCGCGGAGCATTCTGCAGACAAGGTCCTGGAGCCCCGGATCTGTAACCTCCCGAGGTGTTATTGAAAGGAGCGCCGTAAAAGGCAGAACTGGGAGGTGTCAGGAGGAGAGCAGGACCTCTGAGCTGAGTTAATTACCGCCTTGTAATGTGGCAGGAAATAGGGCCCCGAGGTCCAATTCCATCCCCAGTAACATTTGGACATTTTATGGAAGATGCCGTAGTTTACGACAATGCACAAAACAGGTAATTGTTTAGCAAAATGCGCCTGTCAGAACTCAGTGACCTCTGTGAATCATATTCCGCTCCTGGTGTCGTCTTGGGGTAATGAAATGCACTCTGTTCTTTCTGTGAAGCTCTTCGTGGTCTCCCAGAATAAGCTGCAAAATGGACGGCTGGGGAGGTCTTGCTTTTTGTATGCTTGCGTGCTGGGGAAACGTTTGATCAGGTTTCCGAGCCATTTCCAAAGTTTGGGGTAAATGAAATGAGGGAGGTGACACAGCCCTGGAAAGCTCTCCAGGGGGTGGACCTTGCGATCCATCATCAACACCTCCGGGGCGAGGGATGTTCGAGGAGCTGAGGGGGGCGGAGAGCCCGGGCCGGAGTGGGGCTCCGGAGGGGACATCTGATCCCGGCCTGGCATGTCTGCTGAGTCACTCTTCAGTTATTTACCGCCCGCACCTCGAGGCACGTGACGGATAGTACAAGAGAAAATAGTCCGTAAGGAGGAATTTAGGATAAGGAGGTAGAGAAAAGGAGAACGAAATGAAAGCCGGGCTGAACTTAGTGCATGAGAAGCCACCATGGGTCCCTTACACTTGCTAGAAATTCGGCTCTGATCTTCCCGCTTGCCAAAGCAAAGAGGGGAAAGTGTCGCCACCCCCAGATTACGGAGGAGCGGAGGGTGCTTGGGCCTGGCGAAGTCAGTTTGTCAGCATACAGGAGTAGAGATGAGGCCTGGCAGGGGCGGGGACACCCTGGACAGCCTGGCCGCCTTCGCTCCCTGTATCAGATGGGAAGTGGTCAGGCCGCTCCCCGGGGAAGGTTCAAATGTCCCAGGAAGCTGCCGTGCCAGGGGCACTCCAACCAGGAAGTGATACTCTCTACCCCAAGCGTCCCTTTTACACCCGTGGGAGGGCAGGTGAAGGCAGGACGTGGAGTGAACCGCAATGGCTCATGGTCAAGGCCGCAGCCAGAAGCTTGTTAGGGATGCAAATTCTTGGGCTCCACCCCACCTCACAGCCCCAGTGTGGGATGAAGCTCAGGACTCTGGATCTCCATGATCTCCCAGCTGATCTGACCCATATGCCAAAGCGGAGAAGCATGGTGAGCAGGGCAGGGGTGGGGGGTGGGGGGGGTGAAGCTGCCCCAGAAATCAACTGAAGACGGGAGCCCTGAAGAAATGCCTTACATGGACGTGAGTGCTGGAGCCCGTGTCAGACCTAGGTCCCTGAGCCCCGGGGGCGGCTGGACCAGGCAGACGGGGCAGCACTGGCCTCTAGGAACAGGGAGAAGAGTCACGCGATTCCGCAGTGTCCCAGAGGAGCGACCGGAGCTTGGGATTGGCAGCCTTGCCCCGGAGGTGCGGGGAATTGAGCCTCCGGCTCACAGCAAGGGGGGCACGGACCTGCGGAGGGTCCCCTCCCAGCCCTCTCAAGTCTGCACGCCACTGGGCGTTTCTCTGGACAGAAAACAAACGTTGTCATGCGTGTCTCTGTGACGAGTTTTCTCCGACGTATGTGGATAGTTGACAGAGAAAAAACACAAATTTCATTTAAAGGATTCACTGGATCCTTCGTGGGTCTTCAGTCTCACGAGGGACACTAATGTGCCAGTGCTTTTTTGTGGGGCTTTGTGAGATTTCTTTTTTAAAACATTTTTTCTATTAAACATTTTTTTGTCATGTTTATTTTTGATGGGGGGAGGGGCAGACAGAGACACACACGCACGCACACACACACACACACACACACACGCACACACACACACACACGCACACGCACACGCACACAGAATTGGAAGCAGGCTCCAGGCTCAGCTGTCAGCACAGAGCCCTACGTGAGGCTTGAACACGCACATTATGAGATCATGACCTGAGCTGAAGTCGGACGCTTAACCTACTGAGCCACCCAGGCGCCCCGCGAGATTTTCTTTGTGACATTATAATGGAGTCCTCATCCTCAACAGGGCTGGGGAGCAGCAACCCTGGAGGTCACCCTGGAGGTCACCCCGGAGCGTGGCGCTGCTGGCCACTCCTAGTTCGGCGTCTGGGCTCTGCGATGCCCACACATCTCTGTGATGTTTCCATTCAGATCAGGAGCCCCCAGAGGGCGTATATTAGGTCGGAGTCCTCTGATCACAACTCCTGTGGGTTTGGACCAAGAGGACTTACCGTTCTAGGTGATGGAGGTTTCCATTTGAACTTTCAGGTGCAGCCGGGTCCAGGGCCCTGAGCAATGCTCGCAGGCTTCCCCGCCCCTCACGCATCTCCGGGTTCTGCTGTCCCCTTCTTGGCTTCATCGGGCAGGTAAGACGGTGCTGGCATCCTCCGGTGACACCCTCCATGCCTAGCAATCCAGGCGGAAGCCTGTGACTGGTCTCACTTGCCTCACATAGCCATCCCTGAACAAAATGCTCTGGCCCCCCGGCCCCTGTGGTGGAAGGGGGAACAGGACCCATGACTGATTAGTTGTCCCCCTGGCACCAGACGGGGAGGGGCAGTCCTCCCAAGGAACGCCAGGCAGAGGAAGGGGAGGGTGAATGGAAGACCCAGGGCCAGATCACACATTTACTCCATGGGTTCAGGCGGACCCCCTGACGGTCAGGAGGCAAGATTCAGAAGTCCTGATGCCTCGCAGAATCCCGGCTCGGAGAGACCTTTTTCCACAGTGATACCACGCAGTGACACGCACATTCCTGTCCCCAGGAGGCTTCCCATGGAGACGGGGACGGTGGCCCAGAGCTGAGGCTGGGCAGGGACAGGGGCTCAGGCCTCTAGGTGATGGGCTGCCTCCCTAGAGCCAGAGTCAGAGGAACGGCTGGTCACAAAGGTCTCTGGGAAAAGGGTAGATGACTCAGTCTAGCCCACTTGCATCTCGTGGAAAGGTGACGAGCAGCTGTGTCCCCCCGCGTGTGGGCTGCTCAAGGCTGGGGTGGGAGGGGGAGGCGACAGTGGCCTTGAGATCCAGAAGCTGGGTCCGATTGCCGGCCCTCTGCTGGGGTTCCCATCTCCCTGCCTCCCGGCCACTTCCGGGCTCCCTCAGGGAGCCCCTCCCAGCACCTCCAGGCCCTGTGACACTCCTCTCTCCTTCCCTCCTTCCTGCTTAACTCGGGCTGCAGATGGTAACACCCAGCCTAGGTCTGGGGAGGGGACAGCTACGTCTCTCCTCATAGCAGGAATGTACCCAAGAGCAGTTGACCCTCTGAGGACCCTACGGGGAAGCCCCAACCGCAGCCAGCTCTGGACCCCAGGTCTTTCCGGAGCCCACAGCCCTCTCCGCTGGCTGATCTTCTGCAGCCGGGGAGCAGGGGAGGGGGCCCTGGGCAAGACCTCGAGTCCCTGGGTGGGAAATTATGCCGCCTGCCTCTGCTTAATCACAAGCACAGCTCTTTGGAAGGGAGGAGAATGCAACTCCATGATTGGCTTCAATTAAAGCTTTGCTACGATTGGATGAAGATGTATTATTGATTTGGGGTTGTTCCGAGGAGCCCAGGCTCCTTTCCTGAGGTGAAGGGTGAGGGGCGGTGGCTCGGGAGCTGAATGGCACTAGGGGGAGGGGGGGAGGCTGGGAACTCTGGGGCTCAGCTGCACCCTGGCTGTTCTCTTCTGCAGACCCGCTTGTGACTACCACGTCCCTGCTGTGGCCACAGCCCGGTGGCCGGCTCTGGAAAGGTGACGTTAGCCAGCCTCACTTGAGGCTTTCCTTGCTCCAGGGCCGTGGCTGCGTCCACTGCCCCCAGGCTTGGCCTCGGGCCCCATCCTGCCTCCCTGGGCCCCTCACCGCATCATCCTGTATCCTACCCAGCCATGGTCTTCATTCTGATCCTTCTATCTAGAACCTTCCTCCGTCTATCTCTCCTCAGGTTTTTTCTGCCTCTGGATCTTCAGGGAAGGTTTAACCCTGCTCCCCTCTGCAGGGCCCCCCTCAATTCTCTCCAGGCCACTTGTGTGTGGCCCTCCCTCCTCTCCGTGGCCCCAGGATGCAGCCCAAGTCTGTGGAGTGTCAGGGGGCTGGTGGGGGACACAGCTCCAGCCCACTCCTCTGGAACCCGTGGTGGGTAGTCTGGTGGACTCTCCTTTATGACCCAGACGCCCTGCGGCAGCGGCCAGAAAGGCTGCCTCCGGACAAGAGGCCTGGGGTCGGTGCCCTGTGCTGAGCCTCTGAGGTGGTGGCCCAGGGTGAGGGTGCCCAGCCCAACAGTCACTGCCTACCAGGTCACAGCCGTGAGCAAATGTGGCATTGAACTGAACCCCTGCCGTCCAGTGCTTCTGTTTCCTAATCTGGAAAGGGCATGCGGTGACCGTACCCTCCTCTGGGCTTGCTGGAAGGTTCCAGCGAAGTGAGGTGTATACATGTCCAGTCCACAGCCTGGCCAGGCCATGATGGGCTGTGCCCTGAATCCAGCCTCCTCTGGGTCTAAGATCTGCTTGGAGGGGCCACGTCTGCTGTCTGTCAGTCGGTCCGTCGCCACTTTCTTCACTGTCAGTTAACATTTCTATTCCGGCACCTGCAGAGGGAAGGCGGGAGCTAAGGTGTGCAGAGACGGCGGGCCCAAGCAGAGGGAGAGACCCTGAGGGCTTTCACCCGGCTGGGAGCACAGGGCAGACTTGTGGGAGGAGGGGAGGCCGGAAAGCTGAGCCCCACCTGTTCAGAGAACACCTCATGCGGGTCCCAAGGATGCTGGACCGGCCTCACCACGCATGGGCGAGAATGGCGGGGCCAGATGGCTGCGGTCCACGTCCAGCAACTCATGCTGCTCCCCGTGCCGTGTGAGGCTGGGGGTCAGGCGAGGCTGTGCAGAAGAACTGCATTTCCCAGAAGCCCCTGCATGCAGGTGTCGCCAGGTGACTAGCTCTCAATCAGTCGGTGATGCTGGAGGAAAAGCCGGGTCTCTCCAGAACAGAAGCTCCATTGCTCTTCCTCAGAAAGTGCGTCAACTGTCTGCAGGCCGAGCAGCCTGAAGCCTTGGGGCCTGGCAGAGACACAGAACGGAAGGAACAGGGTTTCCGACTCAGCACCTGCAGGAAAAGTTCCCGCTGCAGCCAGGAGCGCTTGCATCGGACCCTCATACAAGTGAGAAAGTTGCATCATGGTAATGCCCTGACTCTGTGGTTATTTAGGAAGTCAGCTGGCATTGCCTGGGGGGAGAAGCGGGTCAGTGAAGGACAGAGCAGTCACTTGAGGGTTGGGTGGGAGGAGTGATGGGGGCAGGCTTCGGGCTGGTGCAGATGGGGCCAGGGCCGAGCTGGGCTAGGGGTTCCGGGAGCAAGACCCGCAGGTCCTGGACCGCCCATGCGGGCGTGCTCCTGGCTGGCTCGGAGGGGGACTGTATCTTCTTTCTCTCTGAGTACAGCTGACACAACATTACATTAGTCTCAGGTGTACAACATAGGATTCGGCTTCTCCGTATCACGCTGTGTTCACCAAAGGCCTAGCCACCGTCTGTCACCACGCAGCACCGTTACAGTCCCGCCGACTCTGTTCCCCGTGCTGGGCCGTGTATTCCCGTGACTTAGTCATTCCATAATCGCTAGCCTGTGTCTGCCTCTCCCCTGCACTCATTTTGCCCATCCGGCCACCTCCTCCCCTCTGGCCACCATCAATTTGTTCTCTGGATTTATGGGTCTGATTCTGCTTTGTTGCTTGTTCTTTATTGGTGTTTTTAGAATCAACATAGGAACGAGATTATAAGATATTTGTCTTTTTAAAAATTTTTTAATTAAAAATTTAAAAAAATGTTTATTTTTGAAAGAGAGAGAGAGAACAAGCAGGGTAGGGCAGTGAGAGAGAGGGAGCCACAGAATTGGAAGCAGGCTCCAGGCTCTAAGCTGTCAGCACAGAACCCGATGTGGGGCTGGAACCCATGAGCCGTGAGATCATGACCTGAGCTGAAGTCAATTGCTTAATTGACTGAGCCACCCAGGCGTCCCTGGTATTTGTGTCTTAGCCTGACTTATTTTGCTTAGCATTATACCCTCTACATCAGCCCATGTAGTTGCAAATGGCACAACCTTATCCTCTTTTATGGCTGAGCAATGTTCCTGTGTGCATGCAGGTATCTAGAAGGGGGACTGCTTATTGGACGGGAATGGATGGGGCCGAGGTGACACATTTTGTGTTGATGCTCAAATGCGAGTGTGGAGAAGCCGGGGCTGCAGCCAAAGACTGGAGAGCAGGTGGGGTTGCTGTTACTAGTTCAGCCTTGGGCGAAGTGCCGTGACCTTGATCTTGGAAAGCTTTAAGGAGGCACCGCTGGACCCTGAGCTGGGAACATTAGGCCGGATTTGCACGTGCTCAGTGTGGTAGCCAGGAGGACCCTGGAGCCGAGGGGAAGAGGCTGGAGATGGGGCAGTCCACGAGGAGCCTGGCCAACAGTCCAGGAGAGAGACAGTGATGTGCAGGCAGATGGAGGTGGGGGAGATGAAAGTGGGGAAATCCGCTGCGCAGACCCGGCTTCATTTGCTGGGAGAAAGGTGGGGACGGGGTCAGGATGGAGGGGAGGCTTTCCAGCACACACAGTGCTGGGCTTTCGTCCGTGGAAGAGGCTTTGCCTTGGAGCTCATTCTAATGCCCTATAGGTGTTCATTTAAAATGGCTTCTTCAGGGCATTCTGGCAAAGCCCAGCTGTTTGTACACGTCATCCTTCAAGCGATTTATTCCTCTCTCCAAATCTTAAGTTTGCTCATTCCGCGTGGGGAGAGCAGTGCATTGGCATTTTGTGGCTCTAATGGGTCGTTACTTCCAGCAACTGACGGGGGCCATAGTTTCTGACCAAAAGCGCAGTGTTTCCAGGCTCTGCCTATTGGAAATAGCTACGCGAGCTCAACTATGGGTTTTAACTCTCTACCCATTGACGACGAATTTGTCTGCTTCCATATTGGTTTTGTATCCTGTGGTTTTGGGGACTGGGTTTGGTTTGGGACACAGAACCTGCTTCTTTGGCTCCTCAGGCACCCTCCAGCCCTCAGGTGCGGAGGGGTCTGTGGTGGCACCGATGGGACCACGGCCACTTCCCCTGGTGGATTTCTTCATAAAGGCAACTCTCCATGGCCTGGCACTCTGCTAGATGAGCCCATCGCCGAGGAGCGCACAGACCCGACGTCTGGCTGGAGAAGGTGTGGAGGGCAAGTGATGGGCTCCTTATTTGGGCTCCACAGGCCTCCCTCTGGGGTCCCTGGAAGGTGGAGGTTCCCTGAGAGCTGGCAACAAGCCACCTTCTCCAGGTGCCAAAGCCCACAGGCTTTCACGTCCTCATCCGTCAAATGGAGCCACTCGTTGCTGCCCCGACGGGGTTACTTGCCATGGCCTTCCAGCCTCTCCCTCCTTACACCAAGCCCCCGGAAGGCCTCGCTCAGCAATGGCTACTCCGAGGTCTTCAGGATTTGGCCGCAGCCCGTCTGCCAGCCCCAGAAACCTCTACCCTGATCAAAGCAGGCTGCTCGTCACGTCCTGAGCGCATCCGTGGGCCTCTTCTTGGCACAGCTGGTTTTCTACATTTATGCTTTCGAATATTATTTGTCCCCACCACAGTAAGTCCTCAAGGACAGTGTTTAATCACCACTGTATACCCAGCACCCAGCACAGGGCCTGGCGCACAGCAGGCCTTCCATGAGAAGCACCGAGTGTTGGGTGAATAACATGTGAACAGACACCCCCAGCTTTCTCCTCCCTGTTTCTGCTTTGGTTCTGAGCCTTTTGGAGAACACTTTCAGAACGTGACGAAAGCCCTCTGGGAACATGCAGTCCCGCACCGTCACACACAGGGACCCTCGTGCCTTCTCAAGCTGTCCACCGTGCCCAGGCCAAGGGTGCTGGTCTGAAAGCTTCAAGCTCCACTGGGCCCCCAGTGACATCCTCTTTCACTACGGAAGCCTAGCCCACCTTGGAGTGGAAGGGAATACTACCGTGGCCGAGGCCCTGCAAAATGCCCTCCCATGGAGGATGGACAGGCAGAGTGAGCAGCAGACATGAGGGGAGAGAACTGAGGCTTCCTCCCACCCATGAAGCTGAAAGTGGAAAATACACCCTGCTTTTGCTTGGGAACAAAGGACTGAGCCCATGCTGCCCTGAACTTGCTATATCCTTGGGATCTACTCTGAGACTGGGTTTTAAGACTGACCCCGTGGGAGCTGAATTCAGGAGGGCTGGGTCTTGGGGTTCTCACAATAAAAAGGAGACCCAGACGTCATTGCTCTGGACCAGATGTGGCCAGTGTGGTCCATGAATGGGATGGGGCACCATTGGTGGAGGGGTGGAGGGGTGGAGGGGGAGATAGACAGAGAAAGGGTGCAGCCTGAGCTCCCTCCAGGGAAGGACTTTCTGTGAGCAGCAGCGGTCAGGTGTTAGATAAAATGATAGATGAAAGGTACCCCACGGTGTGGTTCTGCTGGAATTCTGAGGGAGCTGCCTGCGGGGCTTTACCCCGTGGGATGTGGACCATGGCTGGAGTCACGTGCGGCCCACTGGGCCCTGGTGTGCATGGATGAGAGTACCAGATGGGTTGCCCGTCAAGGTTAGTGAGAACGGCCCAAGCACGGTAGGCGCTTGATGGAAGCCATATTCCAGAACCCCTGCGTTCACGACGTCGGGGTGGGGGGCGGGGCGGTACTCGGTCAAGGGCACCTGTCTGCATTCACACGAAGGGCTGGGGAATCCACTCTGGGCCACTCAGGTCAGTTCTGTGGCTTTGGCCTTGAGCCCCCCGCCTGGGTCTGCCCTTGTGCCGGCTTTGCACCCCTGGGCCGTTGCAGCATCTCAGCCCAGCAGCTCCCTGCCTCTTGGACTGCTCCCTGTTGTGCTGACGGCTGCGGCCTGGAAACCCTGCCTTGAGCGGAAGAGACATTTATTTCATTTCCTGCCGGGCGTTCCGTCTGGAAACACATCCCCCACGGAGTATAAACAGGGCCGCCATGCCACTTCCTGTGTCACACCCTGAAACGTCCCCCTAGGAGCAGCAGCCCGGGAGCAGCTCAGGGCCTGGGCAGTTTTATCCCCTCACGTCCAACGCAGTAAGAGCGACAAAAATACCCTGTAAACGACACCCATGTGAGAGTGTTTTGAGCGATCATGACCGGCCTGGGAGAGCACCGAGGGCTGGAGCGCATTCCAGGTGTGCCCCGCAGGGGCAATGAGAGGCGGGCAGTGCGCAGAGGCTGGGCACCTGGGGGAGACAGGATGTTGTGCAGACATCTGGATGCCTCTGCAGCTGGCTGGGAGGTGGAGTGGCTAACAGCCGGGTGTCCTTCCCTGATTGAAATCATGTGGAGTCTTGCTTGGCTCCTCTTGGGAAATGCTGTCCTAGTTTGACTGTGGGTCTCCCTCCCCATCCCCGCCGGCTTCCTTCCAAGAAGCCTGTTTTGTAACAGTTGGCCCTGGCTCTCCTGTTCTCACCCGAAGAGACTGTCATCCTCGACACAGGGCCTCATAAACCTGTAGCGGAGACAGGACATGATTCTAACCCGAGCGCCGAGCGGGGAGGGCGGGCTGGAGGCTGAGCTGGTGACAGCGGATCCACGTTCCCTCGGGAGAAGTCGGTTCTTAGGGAGACAGGGGAAAATGTGCCCAGAGGATGAAATTCTTCAACTCAGCTGCCACTTCTGGTGACGGCAAAGGCCACTGTTGGCATCTCCCTTGTTCTTGGTGTGAACACACTCTTGTGGGAGAAATGTGACAAGTCCTTTTTCCCTCCCAAGAACTTCTCATGCAAATGGACCCGTGATCATAGTCAAATGCTCCCCAAATAAGGAACGGCTCTGGGAGGAGACCTAGGGAGCCAGCAAAATACAGAGTGTGGTTTCACAGCTTACATCTTCTGTGCCCTCCCCCACCCCTCCCCAAACAGGCTGGTCCCCACCCTCACCCAGCAGTGACTCCCTGCCTTGGCTCAGTCTTACAAAAAATGAGTAAGGGCTTTTATTTCTGACTGCGGCAAGGGAGGGCGGACCCTGGGCTACAGGAGTTCTGTCTTCCTCTGTCACTCCCAGAAACATGCAGAGTGGAGCAGGGGCTGTGACCACAAGACTCTTGGGACGGGGCTTCAGAGCTGAGGATGAGAGAGGGGCTGGGACCCTGCCCTGTGGCTGGAGGCGAGAGAGGTGCCTGAGTCATGGCCTTATTACGATGATTTTATTTTATCTTTCTGGGGAAAGGGGGTGGGGACTGCACCAAGCCGGGAGGCGCCCTACCACCCGGAGTGAGGCAACCTCCCTGGCTATCTGCTTCGCTATCTTTAATGGGAATCAGCCTGGCACCCCATTGCCTCCCAGGGTTGCTGTGGAGAAGAGGAAAGGAGATCATTAAATGAGGCATCATCGTGTGTACTGGATCTCAGCAATGGATGTGAGTCCCTCCCCCCCCACCCCCCGTGCTGCTTTTTAGCATGCTGATTCCAGAGACCCTTCGTCACAGACTCATCTTCTGAGGTGGTCCGTGGAAAGCTCTGAGGTCTAAGCCCTTCATTTCTCAGAGGGGAGGCAAGGCCTGGAGAGACTCTGTGCGACAGACAGAGGCAGGCCTAGGATTAGAACCGCATCTTCAGATTCTGGTCTGTTTTTAGAGCCATCACATTCGCGCATCTCACACGTCTTCAGGAAGGGGGGAAGGAGCCTCGCAGCTGTTGGCCACCCAAAGTGTGTCAGGCTCTGAGCTAGCCAATGTTCATAAACAGCATTTCAGTGTACGCGCTCAACAGTCCTAGGAGATAGGGTCTAGAATCATCGCAGTTTATAGAGGAGAAAAGTAAGGCTCAGTCAGAACAAATGACTCACTCAGGCCAGTAAGTGCATGGCTGGGATCTAGGACCGAGTCTTTCTGGCTCTGATGCCCTGGGAATCAGACCGTAGAGAATGAGGAACGGGCAGTTCCTTGCATCTTTTCCCATAAGCCCTGGTACCGGCAGAGCCTGCTGTGTGCCAGAGCTGGTTTCATTTCTGTACCCCCGTCCCCCTCTGATGTGCTGCTGATTCTGAAATCATGGGGATGAATGCCTCTCTGTGGCTGATGCTACAGAGGGGGGAGCCTGGTCTGGGGGTGCCAGTGAAGGTGAGAGAGAGGGCTCCCATCTGGGGCCACTGTCAGCTGCTTCCTCCCAGCAGGTGGCTGTCACAGCAAGGCTGACCGCTCTCCTTGGTGCTGTGCCAGACAGACTTAGACCTGGAAGGCAAGGTTGGCTGCTCCTGGCTTTCCCTCTGCTCCTCTCCATCTGCCCAGCTGTCTTTCAAGGGGCCGCTCCAGTGGGACTCCCTCCCTCCCCCGTCCACCCCAGCAGGCCAGCCACCAGGACTGAGAATCCAGTTCACTGGCACACGGTTCTCTGCTCCTCTCTGTCCCTCACAAGGCTTCCCTTTGTCCAAGGGCAGCGCCTTAGCCTCTGCCTGCACACTTCCCATGATGGGGGACTCACTACATTCCAAGGTAGTCAAGGACATGCTGTTATATATTCCAGCAAGTTTATGTTGTTATAACTTTCTCATTTGCATAGTTTATGTGCTGAAAATATTTTATATATGAATATTTATAAATTTATATGCATATAAAATTATATGCATATTATATATGTAAAATGCTCCCAAATACATTTATATATTATATATAAGTAATATGCAGATTATATATCATATAACTATCAGTTGCCACATCTTATATGTTACAGATATGCCTGTATGTTTTTATATGTTCCATAATATATGTTAATATTATATATACGCTTTATATATTTTATCTGCCTTGATAGTTTTATGTGTTTGAATCCCACCTCTGCTTCTTGTTAGCTGTGTGTCTCCGGGCAGATTGCTTAGCCTTCCTGTGCTTGACACAGGAAGTATAACCTAAGAGTTTTAGAAATAATGATCAAAAACAAATCTTTTTATAATATTCATGTTAATAACAATTGAAAAAATATTATTGTGATCCTCACTTGTAACAATGTTATTGTCCCATTCATTTGTTGTTGCCCCTTCCCCTGCTTTTCCGTGTGCCAGCGCCGGGCACAAGGGCGGAGATGAAGCCACGGTCTGGCCTCTCCCATCCCACGAGTAACACGGGAGCCTGCGCCCCTCTCCTGCCCCTTCCCAGGCCGGATGCGACAATGTCTTCTTTAATCTCGCCAACCCGGAGGCACCAAGAAGCACCCTTCCGTCTGGCGCGGGACATCGGGCTCTGTATCTGCCCCTTCTCAGTTTTGCTTGTGACTTTTGTAAGCCTGTGGCTGAGCTCGTGGGGTCTAGCGTCCTTCCCCGCACGTGGTCTCTTGTCTTAGAGGACTGTCTGTCGCAGGATTCAAGACAGTAGGTGGAAAGGTACGGGGCAGGTCATGGGTCCCCAGGCTGCATTGGGTTTTCCTTTCCCTCTCCCTCATCTGTAAAATGGGCTGCTTTGGGCTCTCCAGATCCTTCCGTCTCTGACGCTGAGTGATTGGATCAACCCCAGTGGGCTTGCCGGGCGGGTCTAGGCAGCATCTTTACCTTCATGCAGAGAACTTACTCTCCTTATCTCTGCACGGCAACAGTCCCCACCTTTAGCACAGAACGACTGGGAGGGCTTGAGGATTTTTTCTGCAAAGGGTTTGGGAGCTGATGGAAGGAAGTGAGGGGAGGAGAGGGAATTTCCCCAGGGATGCACTCGAAGAAGCCCGGTGTGGGTCTGGGCTCACTGTTCTTGGCACTGGTGTTCCAGACGGCGGCTCCTGGTCCACGCTGCCCCACTGCTCACACTCGTGCACGCACACACACACACACACACACACACACCATCAGACAGTAAGAACGCACACTCACACACTCCCACGTCACATGCACTCATACACACTGCCGATCACACACATGCGCATGCACCTTCACACACGCTGTGAAAGAGAGCAAGTGCGTCTCGTTTTCACAACCGTGGGAGAGGGACTTAGCGAATTCTCCCCTCCTTGAGCGGCTCTGGCATTCCTAGTCCCCGCGCTGGGAAGGAGGAGGCCAGGATTACTTTCCTATCGAGTAACGGGGTAGAGGGGAGGGAAGCTGGAGGGCAAGTTGCAACAGGGAGCGTGTGTGCAAGCATGTGCGCTCCTCGCTCGCTGGGTGGCTGGGCTTGGCAGGGCCTGGCGGGGAGCAACGCACTCCTGGAGGTCTTTGTTGATCGTTTCCACTTTGGGAAACAGTGTTCTTAAAGTTGACTTTGGAAGCTCAGGTTTCTCTTCCTTTCTTTCGTCAGTCGTGTTTCCCAGGCAGCCTGCCAGGGACTCTGACTCGCTCAAGAGAGGGAGCCCGGCACCAGCGTCACATGCAGACTCAGGGTAGCAAAGGAGGACTGGCAGCTCCCGCGTCAGAAGGTGAACCCCCTTAATAGTAGTAATGGCCGTGGCCGTGTTCGGTGTCTCTCTCTTCTGCACTGGCAGTGCTGTGGCCGTGAGCGTGATCTTCTCCTGGCCAGTTGGGAAATGGTGGGCAAGTTACTTCATTCTTTGTGGGTCAGTTTCCTTCACCAGAAAAGTGGCGTCAAAGCTACCGCATGAGAAGGGGTGCGCAGTGGATAAAGCAAAGGACTGCTTACAGGGGTGTCTGGCGTCTGATCACCCCTGAGAGGGCCTACTGGTCAGCCCTAGTAAGCATCGGCTATTCTTACTGCCGTATGCCCGGTTCCCAGCATTCTCTACGAGATGCTGCAAAGGGCCTCCTGTGATTATTCCCATGAGGGTGGTGTGGGTCAGATAACTTGCTCACGCCTTTGGATCTCTCGGTGGAAGAGCAGGGACTGGAGTTCAGTGAAGTCAGGAAGGTCTGTGGGGTGGGTGTGGTCCCTCCTTCCTACAGGGTCTCAGCTGGGAACACTCACTCCCTTCATGTTGCAGCCGAAGGGAAATACGGTGGTCCATAGGCTTTGAGTCTTGCTCTGCCCCACGTAAATGGAAGGCGGGGGCTGAGAGCCACCCTTCTAGCTGGCAGGGGTGGTAGGGAGCTCCTTGTTGCAGGAGGTAATCAACGAATAGATAGATGCACACCTATTTGAAAGGGATGGCCTTTCAGTGCTACTCGCACGGCACAGTAGCGGTGTGTGGTAAGGACACTGAAGAGAGGGCCAGTTAACTGAATTTGCGAAGTGGTGTGAGGGTAACGTGCTTATGTAAAACCAGCGGACCAAAAACACAGACTAGGAAAACCCAGAGGCCGCACAATTAGTAATAAGGAGCAAACATGCTATTTTCCCTCATTTTTTTTCTTGACATTGCCATGAAGGGTTTTCTCTCATTCATCAGAAGTAAGAGCTCTTTGACGGTCAGACCTCTGCAGGGCCTGGCTCTGCCTCTGACTTGCTGGTTTTGAACCCAGGCTGGTCTGGCTGAATTCACAGCCTGCACATCTGTAATTTGGAGGTTATTACTTCCTCCCCTGCCAATGGGACCGAGATACTGTAAGGATCAAATGAGGTAGTATGGATGTGAGAGTACTCACCAGATATTTGTTGTGGGCTCACTATGCACATGACTCTGTGCTAAATGGTGGTGGTTTGAAGAAAACCAGCCAACCAACCAACTCACCAACTACCCACCTCCTTGCCCACCCAACTAAGTAACTACCTTAACAACCAACCAGGCAACCAACCAATCAACCAACCAACTACCCAACCAACCAATCACCCAACCAAGCAACCAACCAAACTACCTACCAACCAACCTACCAACCAACTATCCAACCAACCAACTAACACACCAACTACCCTACCAACAAACTAACTGACTTACCAACCAACTTACTAAGAAACTGACCAACCAAGTCACCACTCATTCAACCAACAAACTTACTAACCAGCTAACCAACCAATCCACCAACCAATAAACTGACCAAGCAAGCAAGCAAGCAACCAACCAAATAATGAAGCCTACCATCTTTCTGGGGAGAGAGCTTCCCTGGGAAGTCCTGGGAGTAGATGTGAAACATCCCTCTGATCAGTGCTGGGAAGTAGAGAAACATGTCGCCATGAGAGGGGCTCTCATGTATTGGGGGCGGGGGTCGGTGCTGGCCTGGGTGGGAGTTCCTGCAGGCCCCTCTGGCAGTGAAACCTGGGCTCGGGTTTGGGGAGGAGCAGGAGTGAGACGCAATGGCCCATGTCCTGATATCAGCGTTCTCAGGAAACACAGCAGGTGGGATCCTCTCTGTCTTCACTCCTTCCGGCCACACCTCGGACTCTGGCTCCCAGGTCCATGCCCAGGGCCTGCACTTGGGCCCTGGGAACAACCTCTTCATTGCTCTCCCTGACTCAGTGTCTCAGTCTCTCCCTGGACACATTGTGGCCAACATGTCTTTTTTTTTTTTTTGGAAGTGCAGATCTAACGGTGTTGTTTCTCTGCCTAAAACTTCTCGCTGGTCGCTCCTACGCTCTTAGCCTGACCCGGCCCTGCAACATGCAAGTCCCCAGAGACCCAGGGCCTTTCTGTCATTGTTTTTTCCAGCAGAACAAGCCCATGTGTAGAATGGAGCTGGAGACGCCTTCCTGGGGTGGGGGGGTGCAGTTGGGGCTCCATCCCCACATCCTGAGGGTGTGCCTTCCTTGGCTATTAGAGGGACTCTGATGGTCCAGTTTGGAGGTGCCATCCCCTGCTGGAAGGTCCTTTCCTGCCTCCTCCATCTGGCTAGGCTTAGTTCCCTTCTTGCTCGCTGTAGCTCAGACCTGCTCTTTTCGGGAAAGCCTACCCTGATCCCCCCAACCGGCCTTACTGGTTTACTTGCCTATCGTCACCACTAGAATGTGGCTCCTTAAGGCCAGGACCACGATCTGTCCTTCTTGGTAGCCCCAAAGCCTGGCCAGGAATTGCCCAGTGTGGGGCCAAGAAAGCTGGTCGTCTGAATGGAGGTCCTCATGGTGGGGTGCGGGTGGGCAGCTCACCTGGGTGGTGCTTGTCCTCAGCAGCTCCTTCTTCTGATTGTGGGACCCCCAGGAGGACATTGCCCTGGAGGCCCGGGTACACCCACAGGAAAATGGGAATCACACTGCAGGGGGCTCTTGGCCTATTGGCGCTCTCCCCAGGGGCAGAGGCGGAGAATGGCAAAGGGCACAGGCTGTAAGATGTCAGAGCTCTGGGTTCAAATCCCAGCTCCTCCACTAGGTAGGAGAAGCTACCCACAGTGCAGCTTGAAGAAAGTATTCCTACTACGTTCGTTTCCACATCTGTGAGATGAGGATAATTATAACCACCCAGGAAGTGGCGGCGTCCAGATCGCCCGCTCCCCCAAGAAATGGTCACTGCCTTCATGCGGCCCTCCAGTTGGAGGGGGGCAGGGGGAGGAAAATGGAGGGGCCTTCCTGCAGCGGGAGTTTCTCCCTTTTGGGAAGATAACATTTCATAGGTGGAGAGCGGAGGGGGCGTTTTGGATGCTCTGGGGCCGGCCACATCACCAACGTGCCGTCTTTTATTGAACTTCAGAAAATCTGCAAAACTTATCTGCTGCATTCGTGTCATGAACTTTCTCATCAGCTACTTTTTATTTTTCTCCCCAAGAAACACACCAACCAACAGAAAATTGTGACAGGTTGTTAAATGGACAGTTTCAACAGAAGCATCAAGGTCTAGTAGAAATCACCCTCCCGAGCGAAGCCCCAGAACCAAGAGGCAAATTTCCAGAGGGAAATTGATCTGGGTGTCAAACCTCTTGCTTGGCACCCAGAGCGTCAGGTGGGTTTGAGGAATAATGGGAGGTTTCTTGGGGAAAGATCCCTCCTCCTACCACATGGAGGGGCACGGGGGGACCCCTGTTCTTGAGCCTGGGGCGAGGCTTCTTGAGTTTGTGTGTGTCCCTTGCAGAGGAGGCAGGGGTGACCTGCAGTCCAGCCTCTGTCTGAGAGAGAGGCGAAAGTGGTCTGACGGCTCTCGGCGTAACTGGCACTGAGCACAGCTGTCGGCCCGCCCTTCCAGAGACCAGGGTCGGGGACGACGTGCATCCCTTGGCAGGCACCGGGAGGGGCCCCCCTCGAGGGGCTGGGTGCCACCCCGCAGAGCAGCCTGGGCAGCTAACGCAGACTGCAGATTTGGTAGGGAGAAGCTGAGGGTTCCTGGATCCGAGGAAAGTCTGGCCACGGGCACTCCGGGGGTGGGGGTGGGGTGATCTGTGTCACACGTGGCCGGCTGCTTGCACACCTTCTCCAGGCCAAGAGCAAGAAGCCGGCCTACAACAGTGCCAAGCAGGTGAGAACTTTTCACTCCATTTCTTTTCCTCTTGCAACCCTCCCTCTCCTGCGCCAATGACCCAGATCACGGGAGGAGGGGGGGGGGCGTGGCAGGGACGGAAGCATGGGAGTCAGTGAGGGGGAAGAGAAAAGAAACAGCAGGGCAGGACTCAGCCCCGAGTGGCCTGTCTCTCACGGGCCAGCAGGCCCTGCCCTGGGGGAGACATGATTTCACTTTAAATCCCATCTGAAGTTCAGATTACAGCAAGGCACAAGATACTTTAAATTGCAAAAGTGACACAGACTTAAAGTGACACTACCACTTTTAGGGCCTGAGTGACCTGCAAAGCCGAGGGGTTTTCTGAGGATCATCCAGGGGCCAGAAACGAGCCCCTCCCATTGAATGCATTTAAAAGGGACAGTGGGAGGCAGAATAAAGGTCTTGAGGTTGTACCCCGTGGATTCAGCTTGCCGGCTGTATGAGCAAACTGGAGGCAGTCTGCACGACTCACCCGTGGCCTTGGGCAGCCCCTTCCCTCCTCTGAACCTGCATTCCCACCTGAAGGGTGAGGCGTGTCCCCCGTGTCTGGAGGCTCCCGTGCCCCCGTTGGGGATGATCACTTTTCCCTTCTTCGAAGGCACCTGGCCAGCCGAGAGCCTGGCCTCCGCAGCTCGCACTAGTGGAGGGGAAAGGGACCAGACCTCCAGCAGGTGTTCCATCGTTGTCGACTGTTGACAAGTGCCTGTGGCCCGTGGGGCTGTTGCAAGGGAAGCCACATCAAGGGGGTAGTGCAAAGGTGAGCCCGGAGAGTAGCTGGGGGAATGGCTTCCAGCAAAGATTGGAAGGCCAACAGCCTGGAGGAGGGGGGCGCAGGGGTGCTGGCAAAGGAGCAGAGCCCACGGGGGCTGGTGGGACATGAGGTTGGGAGGTAACCGCAGGGGGAGGCTGCTGGCAGGCACAACACACCGGGCCCTGAAGGCCGAGGTAAGAGTCGGTTTTGGCTCTGGGTGGGTCGGCATGGGGGGTGTTGGGTTATGGGCACAGGCACGGGCTCCTCCGGGGTGAGAAAAATCATGGTGGGTTGGGAGGCACCGTGTCTCCCGCTGGGTCCTGGTCAGAGGCTGGCCCCCTGGCATGTTCCCTCCCTTGGGGTTTACGGGAGAGCATCTTGGTCAGATGCAGGACTCATTTTAGACCAAGGGACACCAGGGTAGCAGTGACTTCGATGAAAGATATGAGCCCAATGGCTGAAACAGCCTTCCTTCTTTGAATCCTTGCCATGGGCCAAGCAGGTGTCCAAAGCACTATGTGGGTCATTTCTACAGTAGTGCCAGCAGTGGGGTCCACTGCTAATCCCATTTTACAGATGGGAAGACTGAGGCATGTCGAGGTTAATGTCTTACCCAACGTCTCATGGCCAGTAAGAGTGAAGCGATTTGAGAGCAGGTGTGCTGGGCAGTTAAGACCACGTCCTGCCCCGTGCACCAAACTGAACTCAGAAATGAGGGCAGGAGAGGAGTGTGTTTTTGTCCTTGGACCCTGACCCCTCTGGGTAGTTGGGTCTGTAGCCATCTTTGAACCATGGGGTCGGGGGCTGAGCATGCGTGGACATCTGACTCTCTCTCGAGGCCTGTTACTACCAGAGCTGTTCTTGGGAATCTCTTGGGAGCCTGACCCTTTGCTGGGCGCTGTGGCAGGGGGTGGGGTGGGGTGGGGTGCAGTTTACACCTCGTCCCCGTCCTTGAACATTTCCATGTAAGACACTTACCCATGGGCAGGGTATTTGTTCAATGTTTATCAAGAAAACCTTTATGGTTTTTCAAATAACATTGTTACTACTAATAAAAGCCCAAAGGTAGGATGTATCGACGGCCCTTTTACGGACGGCACAGCCAAGTGCAAGGAGGGAAGGCTCCTGCTCAAGTCCAAGGTTGAGCCGGGTCTCCACCCGGCCAGCCGCATTGCTGGGTCCCCAGGGCCAGCGCTTCGTGCGCGGACTTGGTGTTTCCTCCTTGTTTCAATAGCGCATCACCTTCTGAAGGGACTTGTCGCTGGATGTTGGCCGGGTGCCCGAGCGCTGTATGGGATTCGTTTAAACTCGGGCCCTGGCAAATTAGATTTTTACTGAAAATTACCCATTTTTTAACATTTAAAATGTTATCGAGCCATGTGGCCATTGCCGTCTTGGGCAGAAAACATCTTGGATGAATTTGCATTTTTAATTCTTGGCATTTTTATTTTGCTTCAGTTCCCAAAGAGCATTTTTTTTCTTCTTTAGACAAAAAAAAAAGAAAAGAAAAGAAAAAAAAAAGAAAGAAATTAAAGAAAGAAGGCAGCCCGGGCGACAGGGCCAGGGTGCCAAGGGACCATAATAATCGCCGGGATGCGTGTGCCCTCGCTGCTAATTGCGCCAGATTTTACCCTGTGCTCCAGGAGCAAAGCCGGCCTGCCACTCCCCAAACCGACGGCTGCTGCAGCCACTTAGCCGCGGTCAGATAATCGCTCCTTAATGGGCCGGCTCCTCCCCAGGGCGCTGCCTGCTCAGCCGGCTCCCCCGGCAAGTGCCCGGGAGGGCAGTACCTCGGGACCTGCATTATTTATCAGCCTGCCGTGCTTTCTGGCCACCTTGCCCCGTGGGGGGCTCCCGGGCTGCGGGACCCTTGCAGGGCTCCCCGAAGTGTGCGAAGGGCGTCAGAACTGGACAGGGTTCGGGAGACCCGGGAGCGAAGTCCGGGGTGGGGTGGGAGTAGGGGGGGAGAGGAACCATGTTCCAGATGGGGAAACTGAGGCTGGGAGAAGGTAGAGAGCCGGGTGCGCCGAAGACTTGCATGCGCTGCGACGATGCCAGGACAGGGGACGCGCAGGGTTACTGAGCCCAGAGGCAGGGCCCCCGCCCTGGCGCCGCACACCTTTCCCGACGCGCCCCCCACAGTCCCGAAGACAGCCACTTGAAGGCCACTTTACAGATGGGGAGGGCCAGGCATAGAAGTGGGTGTCACGCCCCCTTTATAGATAAGAAGTTGGTGCTTGGGGTGCTGGGCGTCCTGCCCCTGCACCCCCATCCCGGGGAATAGGGAGCCTGGCCTGCAAGGAACGGAGGGTCTGGGTGGGGGGCGGCGGGAACAGAGACAACAGCGCATCAGGAAGATGGGATCAGATGCGATTTGCTCCCGGAGGAAAGTAGAGCAGGACCGCACGCAAGAGAGTGAGCCCGTGGAGCCTGGAAGCTGCCGGAAGCCCCGGAAGTGACCTCTGTGTGTCTTGGGGACAGAAAGGCCCCAGAGGACAGCCAGGGTGGGTGTGGACTAAACCCAGCCCCCTGGTTGGGCCCTGCCTGTCTGTAGCTGTGTGTCCACGGTCGATTCCTCAACCTCTCTGGGCTCTAGTATAAGAACAGTAAGAGTACCTAGCACTCAAGACTGTCGTGCAGAGGAAAGGAATTATTTATACACATAAAATAGATCAGTATACATATATATTCACACTTAGCCGAGTGCCTGACAGAGACTGAGCCCTCCCTGCGTGGCTGTGAGATCTTTTTTTTTTTTTTTACCTCTTCCGGAGTCGGAGTACAAATCCCACTCCCGTCAAATCCTTCTCTCCCTCCAGCGACTCTGCCTTGTGGGGCCATTCAGCCTGCTTCGCGAAGTGAGGAAGCCACATTTGAATTTGTTGAAAAAACAAAAAACAAAAAACAACAAAAGCCCCAAACCAAACAAACACTGCGCGACACGGGACGCTGTTTCCTTCCGCCGGCGTCTCCCACAATATGGTGCGGCGGGCCGGGGAGGCTTGGCCACAGATGGCGGGCTTGGTACCAGCCCTGTTTTCTAAATACCCGGCTCCTCAGTGTAAATGGTAATGCCGAGGCACATGGCGCGGCTTGGCTCCCAGGAGGCTCCAGCGACAACGCTTTTCTTGGCCTGTCGCCCCGGGTCCGGCTTTCTCCCTCCAGATGGCAGGCATCAGAATCCTTCAAGACGTGGGAAATGGGTGCTGACACTCACGTTAGGGACAGGGTGGGCCCTTGGACCCTTGTGGGGCCACCACTTACGGCTCGTGATCCCCTCTGTGGCCTTGGGCACCACATGGGCGATGGGGTGCGGGCAGGTCCTCGGAAGGACATCACAGCGGGGCTGGGCCTTGAACCCAGTGCTTCCGCAGCAGTGTTCTTGAAGCTTGCCTCTCCTCCAGGGACAGTGTGTGCTCTTGGGGGAGGTGTCCACGGAGCACCCCTCTCAAAGGCAGTTAGGGGAGGGTGGGGGAGGGGCAGGGGCTTTCATCGCCCACCTCGAGGGAAAAGGGTCCTTTTTGGCCTCCTCAGACTTGTAGGCAGCCTGCCAGAGTGGGAAGAAGGTGAGCTTGGCATCCCTGCGCCCTTGACTTTGAGTTCTGCCTTTGATCTGTGCCAGTGACTTCACATTGCTGAACCCCTCTCGAAAGCCCACTTTCTTTATCTGCAAAATGGGAATGATTATCTAAGAGCAGGGCTTGGGGAAACAGGCAAGAAGGGGACACATTGTCTGCAGGGACTTAAAACATTTTTTTTAATGTTTATTTATTTGAGAGAGAGAGAGCAAAGTGTGAATGGGGGAGGGGCAGAGAGAGAGAGGCAGACACAGAATCCGAAACAGGCTCCAGGCTCTGAGCTGTCAGCCCAGAGCCCGACTCGGTGCTTGAACTCACAAATGGCAGGATCATGACCTGAGCTGAAGCTGGACACTTGACTGACTGAGCCACCCAGGCGCCCCTGGGAATTTAAACAAACAAATAGAACCGACTCACACTGGATTGGCTTCTTATACCCCTATGCACTGACAATTCCAAACAATGATAGTGAGAGAAGACTGTCCCTGAAATATTCTTGTGTTGGTCTAAGTTTTTACACAACTGCGGCCTTGAATAGGGAGTCTAATTGTCTTTTTCATCTTTAAATTCACATGGTTTTCTTGTGCGTCCTTCAGTGTCTCTTGTGCTCTGCATCAGGTCATGCGTCAGCCCCTACCCTGCGGTGAGCGGACACAGTGCGTTCCCAGCAGCACGGAACTGCTCAGGCTCCCGTTGGGCACCTGGTACTGTATGTTCTCGTATTTAGATAGTAGGTTTCAAATACAACAACATCGTAGTGATCAGGAAAACAGAGAAACGGAGCTTGAGATATTTGGATTAAATGACATCACGCATGGGAAATACCCAACTCAGGGTAGCACCCGGCGCTTGGCTGTTGCCTAATGAATCTGAGTTACCCCTCATCCGGAAATATGGGCCCTGTAGCTGTACAAATGGGCACAACAACACGTTACAGGGTTTTTGGTTCAAATTCCAGTTTTCCTACTTATTGGCACAGCCCATAATTGCATGAGGTCTAGTTTCCGTTGCTGAAAAAGTGAGATTAGAGTTATCTACTCCAGTGGTATGCAGGGAGCTCACCTCCACAAAGCACTTGGCTGGAGCCGTGGCCTTCCTGTACTTGGGGTCTGACCCAATCCCACCCGGCCTCTGACCCTGAGCCCCACTCCCCATTTCTAGTCTTTCTCCTTCAGAGTCTTCACCTAAGCCTGGTTCCCCAAGATTGTCTCTTCCGGGAGACATAGAGTTTGACTCCTTGTAGTAATTTGGGATCTTGATTGTAAGAAATAGAAACATTCTTGGTTAATCTAAGCAAATGGAGCTTTGGTGGAAGGACGTCATAGGGCGTATGTGTGCTGGGGTACGGAGGCGTTCCTGAAACGGAACAGAAGCCCTGGGACCGGACGGGAATGGGCAGGAAGCACAAAGCGCAGATGGGGTCTCACACCCGGAGCAGCCCAGCCAGGAAGACACCGCCACTCTTATTTTGCTGCTGTGGCTGCAACACCTTCCCCCACCCCCTTCATATCACTCTGATGTGAGGATTCAAAGTGCAAATTCCTGAAGGCGGGCCCTGACTGGCTGACCTTAGGTCATACTGCCCACTCCCTCATTAACCAGGGGCGGAGAAAGTCAGAATCTGGTCCTCCAGGCTTCTAAAGTGGAAGGCTTGTTCTGGAATTACTATCAGAGCTAATTTCCTCCAAAAATCTGAGATGCTTTCCGGAAGGGGGACTAGATATGGGCAACTGAATACACTGAGAGCCCACTACACTCACCATTGGCTCTTCTTTTTAGTTCTCTGGTAGAGAGAGGTCCTCGCCAGGCCCCCTCCTGGTACACCCGAGAGATGTTCTCACAGCACCTGATGGGTTTGAAAAACTTGACTTCTAGACTTAGGGCTGAGATGAATAATGTTCTGTCTGAATAATTGGAGAGACTGGAATTTTGTTGCCTCTAGTAAGGGGTGGAGGTGAAGAAAGAAAACTTGCATTTAATGAGCTCCTAGTACACGCAAGGGATTGCATTGTCTACTTCACATTCATTCATCTGTTAAAGTTACAGCTAGAGTCCTTGGAGGCATATGCCATTACTCCTATTTTATGCATGGAAAGCTGAGGTTCAGGGAACTCAAATGGAATTACTCATTTCATTTTGGATTCTTGGATGTACCTTCAGAAATTAACCAGAATTAAGTTAAGCCAAAGGCTTAATTGTAAGAGGATGGAGTAGAGGCTGATGGAATTGAAAGGAAGCAAAGGATACAGATTTGGAGAAGACGGGAATCAACAATTCCCTGGAGATATAAGTAGCAGAAACCAATGGTGACTTCTAGGGAAAAGTAGTTGCAGAATTTTCCTAAACCTGTGTCATTGTGGTAAAGATATAAATTTTGGGGAGGGAGAGTCTAATTCATTTAGGTTTCGTGACTCTCTTGGGTTTACAACCTGGGCAAAGAGTCTTGCTCTTACAAAAACATTAGAGTTGGTCTAACGCTCTGCTGCTGCCACATTGAAATTCTTCAGATTTTTTTAAACATCAATTATGTAGCCAGTTCTGCATTAAGCAGGTGAATTCAAGACTCTGTGACTGGGGTACCTGGGTGTCTCAATTGGTTAAGTGTCTGACTTTGGCTCAGGTCACGATCTTGCCATTTCCAAGTTCGAGCCCTGTGTCGGGGTCTGAGCTGACGGCTGTTTCAGATTCTGTATTTCCCTCATTCTCTCTGCCCCTCCTTGTGTGCATGCACGTGTGCACTCTCTCTCTCTTCCTTAAATTTAAGTAAATATTAATAAAAAGACTCTCTGACAGTCTTATCGAGATAGCATACAGTGGTGATTAGGTAATTTTCTAAATCATTATTGGGAGAATGTCATATGAAGCAGGGATGAATCCCAGGCAGGCAGGTGTGTGAGCAAAAATAATAGACATTCTCTACTATCTATATCCTGTCAGCCCAACATTCCCACATACCCTTTTCCTCTCACACACAATTTTACCTTGCGTCACTTCCACCCAAAGTTCAGTGACCAAAAGTACTCTTAGGACCCTGACCTAGTCACAAAGGAGGCTGGAAAATGAAGGTCTCAGGATTTGGAAGTTAGATTAAAGCTCATCTACTCCATCACTGCCCCGGCCTATTTGCCCATAATCATAAGCTACCCCAAATTATATACTTTTATAGCTTATATTTTAGAATGATTGCCAATGGATGGGAAAGAAATACATTACACAGCGAAACGTATGGAAGAGATGGCCGGTGAGAAAAAGAGTAATTATGAGAGAAATGGAATGTAGAATGAGAAGCTTCAACACGAATCTAATCTAGTTGGATGCACATTGTTGAAACAGAAAGTGTGGAAGAGAACGTAAGGGCCATAGAAGATAGAACATGAAGCTCCAACATAAGTCAAGAGGGAGAGACGGGGATGAAGGACAGCAAGGTGGTATTTAAAGCAGTTAATTGCTGAGAATTTTTCAGAAGTGAAGAAAGACCCATTAGGCACCGTACTTAGACACTTTATAGCAAGACTACAGAATATCAGTGAGAGAAAAATCCTAAAGGCCACCAGGGAATAAAACATAGATTATCTTAAACAGAACAACAATCAGAGTGTTATCCAAATTCTCACAAACAGCATCATATGCCAGAATGACATGGAATACCTTTGAAGTTGAGAGATGATAATTATGAACCTATAATTCTATACCAGCCCAAACTACAATTTAAGAGCAATGACAAAGATAATTTTTAGAAAATCAGAACACAGAATAAAAACTGATATTGCAGATGCTCTCTAACATAATTATTAAATATTTAGATAAGAAAAAAATTCCAGAAGGAAGGAGTGGTATGCAATATAAACAATACTAAAATTTAATGGTAAACACTAAGATGATAGAATGCATGACTTCTGAGCCAGTGGTGGAAAAACAAAAGAAATATAGATAACTTAATTAATCCAACAAAAGAAATGAAAGGAGAAGAAACAAGAAAAAGGCAAAAATGAAAGAAGAAGATAGAAATAAGTCCACATGCATTACTAACCACAATAAATGTAAATCGGTTAAACTCACAATTAAAGGACTTCAGATAAGATTAAAAATATACAGGTATATGTGATTATAATAGACATACTTTAAAAATTTAGAGGATGCTTGAAAATTAAGATGTGTAGAGAAGATATACTAAGCATTTATGGACCCAAAGGAAGGTAGTGTAATGTTCTTACTAACAGACAAGATAGAATTTAGTATGAATAGCATTAGAAGTAACATTTAATTTAAAGAGGATTATTTCATATTGATAAAAGAAAACCCACCAAGATGACACAACAATAATTAATGTGTATGTACCTAACCACACAGCCTCAACATGCAAAAAAGTAACACTGTCATAGCAAGAGGGAGTAATTGATAAGATTTGTGACAATGATGAAAGGTTTATATCAATCTCCCAGAAACGGATTGATCAGACAGATGAGCAATAACTAGATATGCAAAGATAATCTTGATATGGCAGAAAACATATAGAAGTTTGCTCTTCAGGAACACATATTATTTTCAAGCACACATTAAATGTTTACCAGAAAAGGATAATGTATTAGGCCATTAAGGAAGTCACTCCACATTCCAAATAATAGCTATTATTGAAACCACATCTTCCGAGCAAAATGAGATAAAATGAAATATCAGCAATAAAAATATAATGATTTCCCATGCATTTGGAAATGTTGAACTAAGAAAATCAAACTTCTAAATAGTTCATGAGTTGAACAGAAAAATCATAAGGGAAATGATAAAATATGTAGAACTGAATTATAATGAAATCACTACACACAAAACCTTAGGAGATGCAGATAAATTCATAAAGAAAAATTAGTAGTCTCATTGCATTTATTAGGGAACAAAAAAGTCCAAAAATGAATGAGTTGAGTGTACAGTTTAAGAAACTACAAAAACGGGGCGCCTGGGTGGCTCAGTCGGTTAAGCCTCCGACTTCGGCTCATGTCAGATCTCACGTTCGTGGGTTCGAGCCCCACGTCAGGCTCTGTGCTGACAGCTAGCTCAGAGCCTGGAGCCTGCTTCCAGTTCTGTGTCTCCTTCTCTCTCTGCCCCTCCCCCTCTATGCTCTGTCTCTCTCTGTATCAAAAATTAAAAACATTAAAAAAAATTTAAGAAACTACAAAAAGAATATACCCCTCCAATACTCTGCTGTAAAAAGGACCATATGTAGAAATAGTTGATGCAAATGGATTCATCATTTGATTAAGTTTAAATCCACTCGTTCTCCAAATTCATCAGAGTTCTGCATCAACTGAAAGTATAGAATTGAATATGGGTGTGATAAGGATTATTGTATCTGTATCTGTCAGATATTCAATGACTGAAATTCTCCAAGGGGTACGGTATCCTTTTAGTTTTGAAGTAATTTCAAACTTACAGAAAAGTCGCAAGATAGTACAAAGAGCCATTTGAGAATAAGTTGCGGATGTTATGTCCCATTACTGTTGACTATCTTACTGCCTAAAGGAAAAAAAGGATATGATTGTATATAACCATGATAAAACTATCAAAATCAGAAAATTATTAATGATACATTACTAGTGTCCATCTATAGACCCCATTCAAGTTTGGTAATGTCCCTTTTGGCAAAAGGATTCAGGATCATGTGTTTTATTTAGTTGTCATGTCTCTGTAATGACCTTAAGACTGGAGGAGTTTCTCGGTGTTTCCTTGACTTTCATGACCTTAACATTTTAGAAGATTGTAGACCAGTTATTTTGTAAAATGCCTACCAGTTTGATTCTATCTGATGTTTCCTGATGATTAGATTTAGGGTGTGCATCTTGGTCAGGGATGTCCCAGAAGTGGTGGCTCTGTTCCTGTGGTCTCATACTGCATCAGTCTACTTGGGCTGCCACAGCAGAATATTACAGATGGGGTGGCTTCACCAAGAGATTTCTATCTACAGTTCTGGAATCTGAAGTCCTAGATAAAAATTCTGGCTAATTTGGTTTCTGGTGAGTCCTCTCTTCCTCGTTTGCAGATGGCTGCCTCCTTACCTCGTCTTTACATGGTGGGCGGATTATATGGAGAGAAAGAGAGAAAGAGAGAGGGAGAGAGAGAGAGAGAGAGAGAGAGAGAGAGAGAAGAGGAGAGGAGAGGAGAGGAGAGGAGAGGAGAGGAGAGGAGAGGAGAGCGAACATAATCTGGTGTTTCTTCCTTTGCTTATAAGGACACAAACCCTATCAGATTAAGACTTCACTCTCATGACCTCATTTAACTTTTATCACTTTATTATAGGCCCTATCTCCAAATACAATCACATTGGGGGTTAGGCTTCAACATAGAAATTTTGTATGTTTGTGTGGGGAACCTAATTCAATCCATTACACCCAGGTTCGACATTTGTTCCCTAGACTCTTGCTCTCATCTCTTACCTCGCTCCCCTGCCTAAATCTTCCACTCAGCAGTCCATAACTCATACTATCAAGTGATACTTGATTCTGATGTGCCTTGGTCCTTGTTTTATAAACTTTTATCACTGAATGTCTGTCAGGTTTCTCCACTATAAAGTTCGCCTTCTTCTTTTGTAATGAACAAGTATTTTGGGAGGAACTACTTGGAAACTATTTAAATGTCCCACTCTTCATAAAATATTCATTACATGTTTTATTATCTACTGATGTTTCCTGGTTGAATTAATTATTACTATGATGGATGCCAAATGGTGATTTTCTAATTCTATCATTCCTTGTACATTTATTAGTTGACATGTTACTTTACGAGAAAGCTTTCCTTTCTCCTCACTTATTTTTTATTTACAGCAGAACAAACTCTTGGGTTCTATTATATCAGTGGATATAATCTGTTAGTATCACTATCTTATTGGTTCTCAGATGGTTTCTTATTCGGTCTTTCCACAAAGTGATAAATGGTACTGGACTTGTTCTCTCACCATAAACAGAACACCAGACAAAGCATGTAGAACAACAGTTTCAGAAATTTGACAACAGGCAGAGCAGGGCTGTGATCATAGGAAGGAATGGGACAAATAATATGAGCTCTGTCCTTACCTTAGTTTTTCTTCCTGGAGTGATTTCATGGTCCTGAGGCAGGAGAGGGGAGCTCAAGCTGAGCACAGCAGAGCTGGTGATGTAAAGCAGCACAAATCAGAGTTTATGGAGGACAGAGATGGTCGGAATTTGTGGAGCAGAGTACAGGAGAAAACGTCGCTGCACAGGGAACAATCAGAAGTTTCATGTCTTTGATTGAATGCTGGTCTGTATATTGACAGGTGAGACTCCAGGAGGCCCGGCAGAGTTTCCATGGAGACACTCCTCTCCATGGGAGAAAAAACAATTATTGTGGAGTGGTAATCCAGAACACTACCAGAACTCACACAGAGGTGTGAACCATTCAACTCACAACCAACCAGAGTGGAAGGACCTTGCTCAATAGTGGGGGAATTCACTAGAGATTGCAGAAAGGCCATGCCTTAAGAATAGAGTTACAAGAGTCATAGCCTTAAATCAACTCTAGACTGACTCTAACAAATTTTTCTAGAGGTCAATGCTCATTTGTAAGTGAATTATCTGCCTTCCAGAACACAACTCAACACATTTTAATGAAAGAAAGCAAAATCCGCCCACTCTACAATGTAACAGTTGTGATATCCTGCATCTGGTTTAAAATCACAAAGCAGGTGTAAAAAGCAAGAAAAATATGGCCCATGACCTGGAGAAAGAAAATTAATAGAGTCAGACTAAAAATTATATAAATAATGGAATTATGAGGCAAGGACTATATAACAGCTCTTATAAATATGCTCAAGAATTTGAAGGAAGCATCAACATAATGAGAAGAGAAATAGGAAAGATAAAAAAAAGAAGCTAGTGGATCTTCCAGAGCTCAAAAGTACAATCTATTTATTAAAAATTATATTAAAAGTATATTAGACACTGCAGGAGAAAAGATTGAAGATAGAGTCATATGAACAATCCAAAATGAAGAACAAAGAGTAGAAGGCTGAAATAAATGAACAGTGTTGGTGACCCATGACACAATAGTTCACAGTATAATATCTGTGCAATTGTAGTCCCAGAAAGAGAAGAGGGAGACAATAATATTGTAGAAATAAGAATAAAAATTTCCCCAAATTTGGTGAAAAACATGAAACCACATATCAATAAATCTCAGTGAATCCCAAGTGAGATTAAAAAAATTCATCAAGGCACATTATAATAAATTTCTCAAAACCAGTGACAAGAGAAAAATCCTAAAAGCTCCAGAGATATCAAAAGACATATAACATATAGGCCACAGACATTAAATAAATGGCCTCTAGCTTCTCTCAGAAATAATATAATCCAGGTGATACTACAATAATATCTTGTCTACTTTTTTAAAGTAGGCTCCATGCCCAGCGTGGGGCTTGAACTCATGATCCCGAAGTCAAGAGTCTCATGCTCTACTGACTGAGCCATCCACGTGTCCCTATAATGACATCTTCAAAGGGTTAAAAGAAAAAACCCACAAAACTCTGGCCACCTAGAATTTTATATCCAGCAAAAATATCTTTCAAAAGTGGAGGGGATAAAAGCAGACAAAAGCCAAGAAATATTGTCACCAGGAGACCTGTACTAACTACAATAGATATTAAACCACATTTTTCAGGCTGCAGGAAGATGATTCTACATTGAAGCACAAATCTACAGAAAAGAATGAAGAGTGTCGAAATGTCAAATATATGTGTGTGTGTGTGTGTGTTTGTGTGTGTGTGTTTATTTACATTAAAATATTTTTAATGCTTTTTTTTTGAGAGAGAAAGAGAAAGAGAGAGAGAGAGAGAGAGAGAGAGAGAATGTGTGGGGGAGGACAGAGAGAGAGAGAGGGAGACAAGAATCCAAAGCAGGCTCCAGGCTCTGAGCTGTTAGCACAGAGCCTGACGTGGGACTCAAACTTGTGAACTGTGAGATCATGACCTGAGCCAAAGTCAGATGCTTAACCAACAAAGCCACCCAGGCGCCCCTCTCATTTACATTTTAGGAAAACATAATTATTTAAGTAATAACAATATACGGTGGGACTTGTATATAGAAGTGAAATGTGTGGCAATGACAGCAAGAGGATGGTGGAGCTATATTAATATCAAAGTAGATGTCAAGAAAAGATATATTACCAAAGATAGGAGGGACATTTGTAAATTATAAATGGCTGATTTATCAGAAAGATACAACAATTTTAAATGTGTATGGGTCTAGGAGCTTCTGGGTGGCTCAATTGGTTGAGTATTAGACTCTTGATTTTGGCTTGGGTCTTGATCTTACGGCTTGGGAGGTCAGGCCCTGTCAGTCTCTGTGCTGACATCATGGGGTCTGATCGGGATTCTCTCTCACTCTTTCTCTGCCCCCCATATACAGTTAAAAAATGTATATGGGGGCGCCTGGGTGGCTCAGTCAGTTAAGCTTCTGACTTCGGCTCAGGTCAGATCTCACATTTGTGGGTTCGAGCCCCACGTCAGGCTCTTTGCTGACAGCTAGCCAGAGCCTGGAGCCTGCTTCCACTTCTGTGTCTCCTTCTCTCTCTGCCCCTCCCCCTCTCATGCTCTGACTCTCTCTGTATCAAAAATAAATAAAACATTAAAAAATTAAAAAAAATGTATATGGATATAATGATAGAACTTCCGAGTACATGAAGGAAAAAGGGACAGGTTCCAATGAGAAACAGACACATCTTTAACTTTTGTTGAAGATTTTCAACATTCTTCTCTCAGTAATTGATAGAATGAGAAGTAGATCAGTAAGCAAAAAAACAAAGCAAAGCAAAGCACACACACACACACACACACACACACACACACACACACACACCCCACACATACACAAACAAAACAACAAAAAACTCCAAAACTCGAACAGTACCATCAACCAACCTGACCTAGTTGACAGACTATTCCACACAATTGGAGAAAGAAAATACTTTTTTTTTTTTTTTAAGTGGAGCCCTCAACATGATGGCCCATGTGCTAGGCCATACAATAAATCTGCATAAGTCTAAAGACTATATTCTCTGACCACAATGACACTAAATAAGAACACAATTATAAAAATAAATCTGGAAAATCTCCAAATATTTGGAAACTAAACAACATACTTTTAAATAACCCATGGATCAAAGAAGAATCATAAAGGAAATTCGACATGATTTTGCATAGAAATGAAATAAAACCAAACATATTAGAATCTGTGATGTTCATGCTTTTTAGAGGAAAATGTTTACCTTAAATGCATATATTAGAAACAGGAGAGTTTTAAAATAAATGATCTAAGATTTCATCTTTAATGATTAGGAAAGGAATGGCAATTAAAACCTAAAATAAGTAGAAAGAGGGAAATAAAAACATAAGGGCAACAATCAGTGAGAGAGCAAACGGAAAATGAAGAAATTGATGAAATCCAAAGTTTATTCTTCACAGAATTTGTTAGATGATAAATCCCTGGATTGATTGATCTAATAAGAGTGTCTATGAATGTTTATTAGTATCAGGAATAAAATAGGGGGTATCATTACAGATTCTGCAGACATTAAAAGTATACTAAGAAACTCATGAAAACTATTATGCCAATAATTTCAATAACTTAGGTCAAATGAACACAACCTATCAAAATAGACACAAGAGAAAATAGAAAATATTAATAATCCTGTGTCTATTAAAACTGAATTAATAATTAAGACCTTCCCACAGTAGAACTTCATGCCCAAATGGTTTGACTAGTAAATTCTATCAAACATCTGATGAAGAAATAATAATACCAATATTATACTAACCTTTCAGATAATAGAGGAAAAGTTGACATTTCTTAACTGATGTTGTGATGCCATGATACAAAGTCAATGTGAAAAAAAGGACAGACTAGTTTACCTTATAAATATTGAGGGAGGAAAATCCTTAACAACATATTATCAAGTCAAATCCAGAAGTAATCACCACATACAGTTAATAGGCAAGTTTGGCTTGACACACAAAACACAATCAATGTAAATCACAATCTTAACTATAAAAAAGAGGAAACTCATGATTATCTCAATAGATGCACAGAAATGATTTAATAATATTTCCCAAATATAGATTATAAAACCCATCAGAAAACTCAGAAGAGAAGGAAGCATTCTCAACATGATAAAAAGCATCTATGAAAAACATTCAGCTTACATCATTTAATAGTAAAATACTAAATGCTTTTCCTCTAAGATCAGGAAAAAGCAAAGATGACCATTCTCACAATTTCTTTTCACTGGCTAGCGATCCTAGCCTGTGCAATAAAGTAGGAAAACAAAATAAAAAGCATAACAATGGCAGAGAAAGAAAGAAACCATCTTTATTGCAGGTGATATAATTATGGGTATAAGAACTCCTAAGGAATCTGCAAAAAAAAAAAAGCTACAAAATGAATAGTTTTGCAAGGTTGCTTGATATAAGGTCAGTATGCAAAAATCTACTGTTTTCCTGTATACTGAGAACAATTGGCAACATGAAACAGAAATAATTGACATATGTGATACTGACTGAAAACTACAAAACACTTCTGAAGGAGACCTAAATATATAGAGAAACATACTAAATAATGGAAAGATACATTAGAAAATTCAGTGTTGTGAAGACACCTGAAAGTTTTTTTCCTCAGCACTTCTGACACTAACTGTGTGGTGGTTTCCCACAGCAGCTCTCCAATTCTCTGATACCAGCCAGGTGTTCAACAATTCGGTTCAGTATGACACCCACCCCGGGAGTTAGTGCAGACCCCACAGGTCAAGGGTGCAGTCCCACGATCCCCACTCAGATGCCGGTCACCAATGGGGCTCCCAGGCTACTTACATTTCTACTGGACTGAGTTCCCTTGACCTCTTCTCAATTGTGAAAATTTGCTAGAATAACCCACAGAACTGCGGAAAACACTTCAGTTATGTTTGCTGGTTCCTTATAAAGGATAGGACTCTGGAACAGTCAAATGGAGAAGATGCACAGCATAAAGTATGGGGGAGGAGGTTCCATGCACATTGAGGTTTTCACTAACCAGGAATCTCTTGTTTAAGAGTTTTCATGGAACTCATTCTCCAGGCCCCCCTCATCTCCAGACGTCAGTGGGTGGGGCTGAAAGTTCCAGCCCTGTAATCACTTGGTCTTTCTGATGACCAGTCCCATCCTGAGGCCAGCAAAGGAGTCCACTGTAAGTTACTTCATCAGCATAAACTCAGGTGTGATCAAAAGGGGTTTGTTATAACTACTAAAAGACGCTCCTGTCACTCAGGAAATTCCAAGGGTTTAGGAGCTCTGTGCCAAATCAGGAACAGAGATCCAATATACTTCTTATTATACTATAATCATACTATATCATTTTTACCTAAGTGAATTGTAATTCTAGTAAGTGTATCAGTAGGTTTTCTTTTTTTCTGAAATAAATTGATAAACTGATAATAAAATTTATATGGAAATATGAATGACCTAGTCTAGCCAAAATAACTTTAAAAAAGTAGAGCAAATTTGGACAGCCTAAACTACCTAATCTCAACATTTAATGTTTATTTATTATTGAGAAGCAGAGGGACAGAGCACAAGCAGGGGCAGGGGCAGAGAGAGAAGAAGACCCAGAATCTGAATCAGGCTCCAGGCTCTGAGCTGCCAGCACAGAGCCCGATGTGGGGCTCAAACTCATCACTTATGAGATCATGACCTGAGCCGAAGTCAGATGCTTAACCAACTGAGCCACCCAGCTGCCTCCCTAATTTCAACATTTATACTATAAAACTATAAAATTCAAGCCAGTGTAAGATGAATAATATAGATTAGTGGAACACAACCATACATATATGATTGATTGATTTTTAATCAGGAGGCAAAGGTAATTTCATGGGAAGATAATCTTTTCAGCAAATGATCTTAGACCAACTGACTATCCACATGGAAAAAAATCAAGCTTGACTCCATCTCACATCACTCACAAGAATGGGCCTCAAATAGATTATGTGCCTTAGCACAAAGTCTGAAATTATAAAACTTCTGAAGAAAAAAAGGACAATTTATTTTTGACCTTGGAGTTGGCAGTGGATGCTTAGAACACATATAGCCTAGGGGCGCCTGAGTGGCTCAGTTGGTTAAGTGTCCGACTTCAGCTCAGGTCATGATCTCACAGTTGGTGGGTTTGAGCCCCATGTCAGGCTCTGTGCTGACAGCTCAGAGCCTGGGACCTGTCTTCGGATTCTGTGTCTCTCTCTCTGAACCTCTCCTGCTCATGCTGTTTGTTTTCTCTCTCTCGAAAATAAATAAAACATTAAAAAAATTTTTTTTAAAAGAACACAAACAGCACAAACAGTAAAATAAAATTTGATAAAATGAACTCTAAGAAAATGAAAACATTCTGATTTTCAAAAGACACCATTAACAAAATGGAAAGCATGTTATAAATGGCAGTCTTTGCAACATGTGTATTTGACAAATAACTTGTATCCAGAGAGATTATTACAGCTCAGTAAGAGAAGCAGCCCAATATATATGTGCAAAAGTTTGAATAGGCACTATATAAAAAGTTCTTTGTATCGTTAAGAAGGCCATGAAAAGATGCTCAACACCATTAGCCAATAGAAATAAAAATCAAGCTCACCATGAGGTTTGTCTATGTGTCTACTAGAAAGGTTAAATGAAAAAGTCAAACATAACAAATGTTGGAGAAGATATGGAAAAACTGAGGCTCTCATACTCTGCTGGTGGGTATGTGAAATGGTACAGTCATTTTGGGAAACTGCAAAAATGTATTATAAAGTTAAATAATATGTTATCATATAACCCAGGAATTCCATTCCTATATTTTACCTCAGAGAAATAAATACATATATCCACACAGAGCCTTGCATGTGAATATTCAAACAAGCTTTATTCATAATATCTAGAAACTGGAAACAACATAAATGTTCATAAATAGGTGAGTGGATAAACCAGTTATATTTTTCATAAGTTAGAAATTACTCAGCACTGAAAATGAACAAATTCCTGATATGCACAGCAATATGGATGAATCCCAAACACTTTATGTTAGCCTCATTTTAGAAGGCAGACACCAAAGAACACATACTGTTTGATTCCACTTTTATGAAGTTCTAGAAAAGGCAAAATTAATCTTCACTGACACAAATCGGATCAGTGGTTGCCTCTGGGGAGGGACGAATTATGAAAGGGCTTGACAGAATTTTTGGGGTGGTGGGAATGGTCTGTATTTTGATTAAACTACATGCATGTATTTGTCAGAACTCACTGAGCTATAATTAAAATAGGTCCATTTTGTGGGATCTAAGTTAAATCAGAATAAAGATGATTTTCAAATTTCTCAAAGTTGGTCAGTGTGTGTCTCTTCAAGTTGGTCTCTGTTCTTGCATGTTCCCATCATGCCTTGAACATTTGCTCAGTTTCTGGCAGAAGATGTTCCCCCTACATCTTGTCCTTTCACTGTCCCGCCCCTGGAATCATACACGTCTCTGAGGACCTCTTGTTCTTTTGAGCGGGGGATGGTGTTTAGACCCCAAGATCTGACACGAAGTGTGCTCATTGCTACGGGGTGTCACTGCAGGTCCACTCAGTGGACAGACTCACATGTTCATGTCTATAGTTACACCTCTCCATACATATTGAAAACTGTGCATTCAGATCAACACTTCTGGTTCTAATCCAATCTGTTTCATGGTAGACCTTCACTCTGGGGGCTTCCCTGTAAGAGTCTTGAAGGTGTTACTATAATCAGCTGTTTCACCTCCGTGTGCCATTGGTTACCAGGTTCGCACTCGGAATTTAAATCCGAGTCCTCTTGCCTGGATAACCACTTCCATATACTCTATGCGTTTCCGATAGTTTCCTGGAGACTCACCTTCTGTTATTGATTTTTATGTTGGTTATTGTTCTTTGTTTTCATGTTTTCAAATCATGTATCAAATTCTGACTAACTTGACCAAAAAGAACGTTTATTGGAAGGCCAGGAGGCTCACAGCGTCTAAAGGAAAACTGAAGAATCAAAACTGGAGACAATAAGAACTGGAAAGATCTAGAGATAGAAGAGGCAGAACCAAGGGGACCTCTCATCAGAGTACCACCAAAGGGACGCACCTGCTGCCCCTGTTCTCCACCTTACGTTCCGTCCCACTATAGATGAATTTTGGTAGGCGGAGGGTGAGCTCCAAGTGAGGGTCTGACAGACGCTTTCCTTTGCTGGATGAAGTCAGGCACCCTGGCTGATCACCTCCCCCACCAAAGAGCATGCCATGGATGTAGGGCATGGCTGATGGGAGGGAGAACGGGCTGTTTGGTGGGCAAAATAGCAGATGCCCATGACACAAACCCTTTTATTTCCTGTACTCAGTCCCCAGGATGCCCTTGGAATTGCTGGCTTGGTCTGAACTTTAAACTCCTCTCAAATCCCTCAGTTACCCTATGTATCATCCGTCTTCTTCAAGTTTCCTCTTTGTCAACACTGTTTACTTCCTATGAGCATTTCCACCTGTCTTGTTGCTTTACGTTTCTTTACAGAAGTCCTGTCCCTGCAAGAGTGCAAATTTCAGCCTGTCTGGCTCCCCTGTATATTCCTAAAATGGAGAGCCGTGATCGGCACCTAGTAGGTGACCAGCAGATACGTGTTAATGAACCTTGAATAAGTGAACGGGTGGGTGCCCAGGAGTCACAAGGCTTACGACAGCAAAACTGGGCTTCTTAGCCTGGTAGGTCTGACCCCAACATTCACGCTTTTCCAACTGGATGCTGACTCCTATCTACTGAAGAGACAGACAGACAGACACACACACACACACACACACACACACACACACACACAAATAAAAGGAAAAAAAAGAAAGAAAGAGGCAAAATGAAACAAAAAAGCCCAAGCCACAAGAACAGGACAGACCAAACTTTCCCTTTCAAGAAAATACGCATTTGTAACTTAACAGCCAGTGCCTTGGCTCACTCTAGCTGGAAGGGTTAAATAAAAAGGGGTAGAGGGGAAGCCTGTTAAACTTGTTTTCCTTTTCCTTTTTTTTTTTTTTTTTTGCAAGAGGCCTAAGTTTTGCAGTCAGCAGAGCTATCTGTGGGCTGGGGAGCCGAGACAACCGTGAAAAGAAACCAGAGAAACTTGCTCACAAAAGACTGAAATCCTGGTATCTCTTTTGTTTTCACCCAAGTCTGCGGCCACTGACATTCCTCTTTTACACCACGGGTGGATAATAAGCCCCCTTCTCAGGAATCGAAATGCTCTTATACATTTTAATGTGACCTTAGCGAGCGCTTTTCAGAAATCACAGACCCATCTGACTACACTTGAGGTTGAATTGAGCTAATGGTATTCACCTCATCTTTAGATGCAAAATTGGAAGGATAAAAAGACCTTGCTGTGAAGGGGGGGGGTGTAAAGGGAAGAAGGGATGGATGGGTGGGGGGCGGGAGGGGGAAGCAGATTAGAGATACCGCTTAAAAATCTCATGATTGGGTGTTGATAACGAAATGTCTCCTCTTTCTAAAATCCCCCATGGGTTTGAGAGATGTCCTTATGCTTTTATTTTTAATGACAGAATCTTTTCATTCTTGGGCTTTGGGAAATTTGAATGTTGCTGCATATGTGGCCAGGAGACACACTGACCTTTAGCAAATCTTATTTTTTAAAAAATCAGTTGGAACAGCGACTGCAATATTCCAGCCCTGTAAGATGAGAGAGAAAGAGAGAGACAGAGAGAGAGAGCACTTTCTTCCTTCGTAATCAGATGTGGATTACATTTATTAAAGATTCGGTGTCTTCATTTAAATGACTTGCAACTGTCTTTCTGAATTACAGGATGCTGGTTGGAGACATGGCCCCCTTCTGATTTCATCTTCAGATCACAGAGAAGTCTTCCAAAATGGGAAGAAACTTGGTTCTTTTTCCATTGCCCTTTGGCTAAAACATGGTTCCCTTTCACCGGCCCATGCATTCAGGGCCCTGAGGAGGTAGGAACAGGGGTGAGGTGGACGAGGGGGTGGGGAGCAGGGTGTGGTCAGGAAAGAAGCTGAGAAGGAGCCCCTGCACTCCAATAAAACACATGTCCCCCCAAGACAGGCTCTTTTCCAGTTTTGACGTGCCTGCCGTCTGTCAAAGGCCTGCTGGATGTTTCCCGCCACCCGGATTCATCTGCCTCCGGGACGGAGGGCCCTGTTGGGCAATCCATCACGGAGCACACCTGGTCTGCCCAGAGGAGACAGCAGGCAGGGAGGGGCCGGCTGAGCGGTGGGGCGATCGGATGGCTGGGAACATGGGGCCCCAGGTTGGCTCGTGAGGACCCCTCTCCCAGACGGGACCTCAAGCCTCTGGGCTTATCCGTCCAAGGGGTGGACAGAATTTATCAGCACGGAAAGGGTGACGGATTGGGATGGTCTGGCCTTTTGACTTCGCAGCTTCTGTCTGTATTTATAGAACTGCATGCTTGGGCCTTCAGGCCCACAACATTCTGACTTTAAAATTGGGTGCGCTGACTCAGATCCAGGTGGTGAATGGGATTATTATGATGATTTTAAAAGGTTTTTAAGACATGAGGATCTTGTTTGCTTCCACTCACTGCAACCGTTAATTTACTTTGGGGAAACACTTTTATGGGGGAGCAATGGCCCTCTACGTGCTATGCCTAAAAAGGGAAATTCTGATGCTGGTCTCCAGTTCAAGTAGAATTTCTTCCGTGGGTGTCTGTTTGGGAAGAGGAGGTGGCAATCCAGGGCCACTGCGTCAAGAGGCAGAAGCCTAGCGGGAGGCTGGGCGTAACAAGACCTCCTGAAGTCACAGTTTACGAGTCCAGGATTCACCCACCTCAGCGCACCCCTGCGTCGTTTGCTGAGATACACGTAGAAAGAACTGTCGCTGCAGTTTTCTCTGAGCTTGGGACTCATTCATTCAGAAGGAGATTCCAGGTTGAGAGACGCTTTTGCCTAAAACACTTGGGCATTTAATACGTCTGTTGAATGAATGGGCAAATGAATAAATGCATGAGTGAATAACTGAGTAGGGTCTGGGGGAAGTGACAGGCATGCTGGGCTTGGGCATTTCTCTAAGTGTCGGAAACGGAGAGAATGAGGTACTTGCTGAGTGAGCGAATGGGCGAGCAGGTGAATTTTAGGCTGCAGGGAAAGCGAGCCCAGCAGAGTGGGTGGTTCTTAAGTCAAGTAGGAACCGCCTGAGTTAAGTGCTTCCTCCCAGCACTTGGTGGAGTGTCCCCAGTCCACGCGGTGAAGCTGCAGGGACAGATCGCTGAATGAGCGGACGGTCTCCTCGTCCAGCACAAGCTCAGGGGCGGGTGGGAGGGGGGTGGTCAGCAGTGACCCCTGCCTGCTGAGGAAGGGACCCGGTCTCAGAGGTCGAGTTGCTGACAGCGTTGCGTGTGCTGGAGTCAAACTTAAAGCAAGGTCTTTCTGACTCCAGATTGCGTGAGTGCACCTCTGTGCTGGGATTTTCTACTGTCCCCTTTGGAGCCTTTGTCCTCAGGGCTTGGCCCTGGTAGAAGGACGGGCTGGCTTCCTGCCTGAACAGCACACCTCTAGAGCTCACCGCCTGGCTCGGTGCTGGGAATCTTCCCCGTACCCGAGAGGTCCCACCCCTGCCCTCCAGGGCCTGAGAGCTTTCTTTCCATTGCGTGCCGAGAGCCCAAGGCGACCTGGCACCGCTCCCCCAACCTTGTCCTGACCAGTCCTCAAAAATGCAATCGTGAATGAGCACAGGCCGGGGTGGGGCACTTGGTCAATTCCTTGGACCGGGGCCACCTCGCCTGATGAATCCTTTAAGGTTGATGCTGCTGCCAGGGGCCTGTGGGGCTGGCCTGGCTCTGCCTGACCTGACCTGGCCACCTTGATGAGGCGGGGTGGGTGGGGAGCAGGGTGGGGCCAGGCTGCGCTGTGTCATGCGCGGGGGCTGACTTCCCCCACCACAGGAATGTGCTGACGGTCCTGATTTTAGCGTCCCCCGAACCTTCACCGGCTGCTCACGACTTCAATATGTTCCAGGACTCAGAAGACGGATCGATCGTTTGTGTGCCGTGCTTACTTTTAGGTCAGACCTACTGTGCTTGCCTTTGGGGAGAAGGACACAGTAGGGCCACAGCAGACGAGCTTAGGCTTCCGAATCAGCCAACCTGTGTTGAGCTGTGTGACCTTGGGCAATCGACTGCCCTTCTCTGAGCCTTACTTTTCTCTCTCTAATGAGGCTGTTAAGGATACCTCGGCTGCAGAGTCCTCTGAGGAACAGAGGTCCTTATGTGGATGACTGGGGGTGTAGTGTACGGTGCAGGTACATTTATTTGCAGAATTTTGTGTTTAATAATGGGGAAAAAAAGGAGGAGGAGGGGCAGGAGAAGAAGGACAGAGGAGAAATAATACTAATTAACACTCTTGAGTTCCTGCCGTGTGCTTTCCCCTAAGCTCTAAGCCTTATACAAAAGGATCTTCTAAAATCCTCAAGTTACTGTTACTGTCCCCTCTTTCCAGTTCAGGGAATGGATTTAGCAAGGAGGGGGGGGACGGCGGTGTTAGATTTCGCATTGCTGCCCGACTCTGCGTCTCACCTACTCTGAATATCCACCACGGAGAGGCCGCCCTGCCTCGGGCCCTGCGGTGTTGCCAACGGACCCAGCGAATGCAGTCAGAGCCTGAGTGTGCTGGGCGTGGCATCTCAGAAGCTTCTGGACGTGCCACCCCGTGAGCGATGCTGGGGCTCTTGGCCACCTCTGCAGGTGGGTGGGTGCCAGTGTGGGGCGCCAGCAGCCACCGGATCTCCATGTGCCCTCGGAGAGATTTGACTATGAAATACATGAGCGCTGGGAAAATGACTTCAAACACAGGCCCCGGTGAAGGAAGGCGCTCTCTTGTATTTTGCCATAAATATTTGGAGCCGAAATCGCCTTTGAAGATAAAAATTGGGCTAGAAGCAAAGCTTGCCCTGGCCGTGTTGCCGCAGTGGGAACCGCTGACGGGGTGGGGGTGCGGGGGGTGGTGAGCGGCCAGCGGAGCCTCCAGCTGGCTGAGGACTGGATGGATTTGGGGACCTGCAGAAAAGCACCGCCAGCCTGGGCTTCCGGTGGGTGGGGAAGCCAGCTGGGTCGAGACACTGCAGGGATGGTCCTGGGAGAAGCCGGGACTGTGGGACACGGGCTGGACTGGAGAGGCCGCTCACTAGCTCTACCTTTGGTCAGGGCACTTAACCTTTCTGAACCTTCTTTTTCTCATTTGTGAAATGGGAAATAAAGGAAACTTCCCCTTGGAGAGGTCCGGTGTAACTAAACGAATGCATAAAGTATTAGGTGGCTCTGTAAGTTCTTTTTAAATAGCTTTGTGGAGCCATACAGTGTGTCCCTTTAAGGTTTACAATTTAATGGCTGTTAGTATATTTAGTACATGGATCACTGCTGTGAATTTCAGGACTTTTAGTCACTCAGTATCACTGGCTCCCATCCACCTTTTCTCCTGCGCCAGCTACCGCCCATCTACTTTCTGTCTGCCTATTCTGGACTTTTTCCTGTAAGTAGAATCATATATGTGGCCTTTTGCGGCTGGCTTCTTTCACTCAGCACATTTTCAAAGTTTGTCGCCGCAGTAGCATGAATCAATACTTCATTCCTTTGTATGGCTGAATAATACTCCACTGTATGGACAGACCGCATTGTATTCATCTACTCATCCGGTGACGGACACATGGATATTGGGGTTCTTTCCACTTTTTGACTCTTATGAGTAATGCTTATCTTTAAAAAACTTTTTTAATGTTTATCTGTTTTTGAGAGAGAGAGTGACAGAGCATGAGCAGGGAAGGGGCAGAGAGAGAGGGAGACACAGACTCCATGCGGTCAGTACAGAGCCCGATGCAGGGTTTGAACTCACCACCTATGAGATCATGACCTGAGCTGAAGTTGGACCTTCAACCACTGAGCAACCCAGGTGCCCCTGAATCATGCCTCTCTTAACATTCGTGTGCATGTTTAAGTGGACGTATGTTTTCATTTCTCTGGGGTCGACACCTAGAAGTAGAATGGCTGATCGTATGGTCTTTGTTTAATTGTTTGAGGAAACGCTCGACTGTTTTCCAAAGTGGCCGCACCATTTTGCGTTCCTACCGGCGACGTATGACGGCTCTCCACACAGTCTTCAGATGGGTGTTCCGTGCCCCCAGGATATCCACCAGCCAGAATCAGAAACCCACAAAGCCTAGTGCTCGCAGTGTCCAGCCCCCTCCCTGCTCCCCATGCCCTGGCCCTGCCTCGCCTTCTTCACCTCTCCCACTCCCCCACGTGGTCTTGTCTGGTCAACGTTCCTTACATTTTTTTTTTGTCTCTGAAGGAGTGCCTTTGCTTCTGGCTTTCTAAACCTGCCTGCCCACCTGGCCGGGTCCTTCCCAAGCCTCCCACAGAGACTTCTTCTTGGAGAAGGACCTCTGACTTCTCTGCTGCAGTCCTCCTGGCGTCTGCACGGCCTGGTGCAGGGCCCGTGCCAGCTTGGGTGGTGGAGAACCGTGGCCCTTGGGTTCTGATGGACCAGGGTTCTGATCCTGGCACTGGAATGGATGGCTATGGGCTACCCGACAGGTTCAGCTCCGTCCTCACCAACAGCGCCCCAAACCAAAGAGCAGCCACAACAAAAGGGGGTGATTACACCTTTCTCGGTCTGTCAGGTAGCAAATGTTTGTTGAATGTCTGAATAAATAAGTAAGAGCAATATGCAGTGGTACAAAAACAAACAAACAAACAAACAAACAAACATGAATTGGGGCTTTGTTATTTCCCAGGGAGCTGTAGGCACCCAGTCCTGCCTGTTCTGAGAATATTTTCCTGTATTCCAGAAGCAATGGTCTATGCGGATACTATGCATGATACCCATCTTATGGATGTTAAAACTGACTCTCCAAGAACTTCAGCTGTCAAGGCTGCTCGCATCTGTGGGAAGAATTTAGAAAACTTCATGCCAGATTTAGCCATTGTTAGGAAGTAGGAAAGCCACCCTTCCCAAAATATGTCCCTAGAACTTGAGTCCCATAGGACACCATGGGTAAGAATACTCCTAAACCACATGAGACTGGGGACCACTCTAAGGGGTGGCCTCTCTAAGGACCCTCTGAACCAAAGGCTCGCCGTGGACCGTGCTGTGCAGAGGGGAGGCGGGTGACAGTGAGTGCGAAGGCTCCTGGGCGGACACTAAACAGTCCCTGTCCTCTCTCTTGAAGCAAGGGAAGTGGTCTTGGCTGAGAAAGAGCTGGCTTGTTTGGGGGTGTGGGTAGGAGGGGGTCTCTCTGGTAATGTGACCCTCGACTCCCCCATACCCTCAACTGGGCGGACAGATGACAATCTTCCTGAGGTTATAACTCTTATGTGTAGGGAAGAGGGAACTCTGGGAGAAAAGCCAGCTGGCCTGCTGGTCGACCTCCTCTCTCTCACTCCTTCTAGAGCCCAGCTTTCCCAGGCCTCCAGACTGCTGTAGCCTCGCCCAGAGCTTCCTTCTCCAGGAAGCTGCACCGGCCCTTCACTGTCGAGGGGTGTGGGGCCCCACTTCAGTGGCTTGCTCTTTTTTTGATTAAAATAAAAAAAATTTTAATTGTTTTATGTTTTTTATGTATTTTTGAGAAACAGAGAGAGACAGTGTGAGCAGGGGAGGGGCAGAGAGAGGGAGACACAGAATCCAAAAACAGACTCCAGGCTCTGAGCTGGCTATCAGCACAAAGCCCGACGCGGGGCTCGAACCCATGAATCGTGAGATCATGACCTGAGCCGAAGCCAGCGAAGCCAAACGCTCAATCGACTGAGCCACCCAGGCGCCCCATAAAATTAAAAAAATTTATTTTATTTTATTTTTATTTCATTAAAAAACCTTTTTTTAGCTGTGGTTTGCTCTTGATTCCATGTCCCCCTCTCCTCCTGCCTGCACCCCATCCGGGTACAAAATTACACAGCCTGTTGGATGGAGAGAGCAAGGCTTCTCCCCTGCTCCTGACTCCCACCAGCATTGACTTTGCTGAAGATCCCTCGTGGTCCCCAAGAATAAACAGTGGGTCGGTCGGACACAGGGCTCCTCAGACCAGAGTCCAGCTCCAGCCGGTCCGGGGATTCCTGAAGGATGGACGGTGTCGGCGAAAGGGATGAGAGAGCCAGAGTGTTCTTTCTGATCACCCTTGTTGCACACCTACTGTGGGCCAGGCACACACCCAAGTGTTGGCTCCTTCCACTCAAGGATTTTGGTCTCCTGCCCAAGATGAGGGTGCTGAGGGAGGGCCAGGGAGGCAAAGGGGCCACTGCAAGACCAGACCATGGTACTGCTGGGATTGGGATGAAGGGCTTCCCGTGGGCTGCGGCCACGTGCACTCCACTAACCTGCGCCACTGTATACAGCCTTCCTCTGCCTCTGCAGTGGTCTGTGGCCAGGCGCCTCGCTCTAAGGAGCGGCCCAGGAGCTGAGGTCCTTCCCATTGGACGCAGATATCCGTCTGTTCCTTGGAAGAAAAGAAACAGTCCGCTGATCTCCAGCTTCAGTGCGTGTCCTCGGAGTGAGGAGATGTTCCAGAGGCAGCTCCGCTCCTCTGCTGCCCAGACTGTCCAAGTAGCTTCTTGCTTCCGCTCCCCCCACGGGCCAATGCATCACTAACCTTCCAAAAGCCCGGAAGTGTCCGCCTCGGTCCCCACTGGTAAAATAATTATCACTGACGATAAATTACCTTTTTAAAATGATGTGTCTTTATTTCTCATCCGTTTACAAGACATCACGGGACCTAATTGTTATTGTGGTAAAATATCCATAACAGCAGGTTTATCATTTTAAGCGTTCCCCATAACAGTCCGTTCACACCGCTGTGTAAGGATCAGCGATCCCCGTGATCTCTGCCTAACACTTCTCCACCATCCCTGATAGATACTTAGTACCCCCATCCCTCCCGCGTCCCCCGGCCCTGGGGAGAGGTCTTATTTACAAAATGCTCCCCCCTCCACCCCCAGCCACTATCTCTTTTGGGGGGAGTATTTTTAAACCAACACGGCAGCACACGTCCAACTGGAGCTGCCTAGATTCTGGGCTCAGAAACCTAATTAGGAAAAAGGAAACTACAAACCCAGGATTTCCAAAGAAAGGAACCTGGGCGGTTGGAGTTACCTTCCTCCTGGAGGGTGGGGCCCGCCCCGGGGAGATGGAAAGCTGGACCCCGGTTTGTTTTTGAAATGTCTGGGCTGGGCTTGGCCTCCTGGCTCTTCCTGGCCACAGCTGGGCGGCCCGTCTCCCCTTGCCACACAGACCGTGAACTATTTTCTCTCGCTCTGTGTTCCAGCTGCCTCCCAGGCCCAGCAGCCGGCTCCCCACCCCCGCGCTGGGCGTGGGGGGGCGGGCAGGAGGCAGCGCCGGGGGGCAGGGGCAGGCCGGCTGCTTGGTTTGTTGGTTTTGATCCCAGGCTGCAGTTTGGCTAGAAGTAAAGAAGGAACAAAAGACACAAAACCCAGATCTCTGGCCTCAGACAACAACCAAGGGGGAAAAAGAAAAGTACTTTGGGACGTTGGAGTCAGCCCTGGACTTGAGCTTAGAACTTTTGTTTCACACCTTTGAGACTGAATTTCCAACTCGGTAAGAGAAGATAACTTAAGTGTGTCATCCTACGTTTCATCATTCTGCAGCAGGAGCACGAGGCCATGGCCCTCCGCAGTGTTAGTCTTTGGGCTCTTCCTCCGCCTGAAAACTCCTATTCATCCTGCAAACCCCAGCTTCCATAGCCCTTTCTCCGTGAGGCCGACCCAGAGGACCCAGCACTTAATCACTCCCATCTCTGTCCTATTCCAGTCCCTCCTACCGTCTTCTGTGTTATTGACCACCCTCGTCTGTCATGTCTGTTTTGACTCCTCTGTTGGGCTGAGCTTTTCAAGGGCAGGCATGTTGCTGATTCATTCCTGCGTCCACACACAACACTTGCTAGATAAACCTGAGATCCTCCCCTTCCTCCTGCAAGTGGCAGTCACCTCCATGTGCCGGAAGTCCCAAGGAAGTGCTTAAAGTCCCCTCTTGGGAAACCTTGAAGGGAAGGTCTAGGGTCCTAATTGGTTACAGGAGTGGGAAGGAGTGCTGTTGGAGGGCGGGGTGGGGTGGGGGGTGGGGCTGTCTTCTTGCAGAATGTGGGGGAGCTGCTTTGAGTCACCAGAGTGGGGTCAGGCGGCTCAGCCCTGGAGGTCAGCCACCGCCACCTTGTCACTCCTGTTCAGTACCTCCCTCAGCCCGACCTCGCGATCTGTTTGTAAAAAATAATGATTTGCTTAAAATACGTGAAGTGGCCCCTGTAATTTTAATTGGCTTAATTTAAATTTTAAACATCAGATCTTCAACCTCTAATCACTTGGAAACTGAAGTGCTTTTCACCAAATGTGAAGTGTTTGGGGGTTGGAGATGATTATGCGTAGCTCGGAGGGAAAGAGGGAAGAGATGCGAGAAACGGAAGGAGGACCGGAAGGGAAGGGTCAGAGAAGAGACGGGGAGCCCGGCGGAATCGAGCCAGGAGAACTTTCTCGTGGGCTGAGCTGCTGCGGGCGCACAGCCAGCTCGTTCAGAGATCTAAGCTGAGCCGGTAGCAGGAGCACCTTCACCCCTTGTGATCCCCGTTTTGTATATGGATATAGACCTTGTGCGGACGGGGGGGTGGGATTTAAGGTGACCTCTATAGGTTTTTCTGAGTGTGAAACTCTGATAAGCCTTCTGAAGTTGAGCTTTGTCTGTGTCCCCAGAGCCCTGGCACGTGCCCAGTCTGCCCCTGGGGTCACCCAGCACTGGCCACAGAGCAGCCCGGATGGCGGAGGTCGGGAGGACAAACTGAGGGGTGAGGAATCAGAAATTTTTTTAAAAAATTTTTAATGTTTTTATTTTTTTATTTTTGAGAGAGAGCGTGAGCAGGGGAGAGTCAGAGAGAGAGGGAGGTACAGAATCTGAAGCAGGCTCCAGGCTCTGAGCTAGCTGTCAGCACAGAGCCCAACGCAGAGCTCGAACCCATGAACTGTGAGATCATGACCTCAGCCAAACTTGAATGCTCAACTGACTGAGCCACCCAGGTGCCCCTGAAGATTTAGAAATTTGAGCTCGGCGTGCAGGGCCCCAGAGCAGAGGTCTTGCTGGGGGGTAAGCTCCAGCACCAGGCATCAGGGTAGGGTGTGTGTGTGTGTGTGTGTGTGTCCTGGGGGCAGGCGGCTGGAGACACCTGGCCACAGCTGGCATGGACAGGCATTGCTTGGTAACTCAGGGACCCCTGTGTGGCTGCAGGGCACCGTGGTGCCCAAAAGCTTCCGCCACAGGGGCCCCGAGCTGGGGGTGGGGTTCCAGCAGCTGGGGTGGTGGGGGGGGGTGCCCACAGCTGCTGCCAGGGGTCCCTGCTGCTTCCTTCCTTCCCTCTGCATAGCAATGCCGAAAGAGCAAGGAAGGCCAGACTTCATTTCCACCGGCCTGCCTTCCGATTTCACTCTTGCTCCTTCCTTCCATGTGTGATTCTGGGCCGGCTTCCTTGACTTTCCAAGGTTGTGTTGCTCACTTGTAACTAGGAAATAAGCACTTTCTTTGTGTTGTCTTGGCTTTCGGGACAGGGTTTCCCCAGCCTCGCCTCTGGGCCTTGTGTTGGCCCCGCGCTTGCTTCTTAGTAAGTGGTCTTCAGCAACGCATAACTCAGGCGTTCCCTGTGATAGCGGGTATCCTGGCCCCATCAGACTGAAATCCGAGGCAGGCTTGGGTCCAACTAATGTCTCTGTTCCCAGCACCTACTTCAGGATCAGAGACCCAGCACAGCTCAGATTGGAGGATTCTGGAAGGATGCTGTGGGACGGAGGAGAAAGGCCACGTGTCAATCAAATATTGATTCCAGGCTCTGCCGTTTCCAGCCTGAAAAGTCTGTTCACCAGTCTGAGCCTGAATTTCATCTACTGTAAAAATGGAATCAGCCTCGCCTAACCCCTGCAATAATTTCCAGGTGGATTATGGCATACATGGGGAAGGAGAAACTCTAACACGTTTAGAAGAAACGATAATAGAATATCTTCATGACTTTGGGGTTACAGAAGAACTTTCAAAACGAACCCACAAGAAAAACCACAGGAGAATACTCATACCTTTGGCCACCTTTAATTAAAACCTTCTGTTCAAGGAAAGCCACCCTCAAAGAAGTTAAAAGGTAAGCTACAAACTGGCGGGAAGTATGCAAATACCTCCTGCCATCAACATACAGCAAATAAAGGATTGGCCTCCACACTGGAGAAAGAACATCTACAAATCAGAGTAAGAAAAGATGAGGAATAGAGAGATGGGAAAAATCTAAACTTCAATTCATGGAAGAGGAACCGCACGAGTCTCAACCTTAGAAAGAGATCCTCGACCTTCTTAGCGATCAGGAAAATATACATTAAAACCATAAGGACTAGGTTAGCAAGAATGTCTGACAGAGCAGGATCCAGGGCAGAAGGCAGAAGGCGGCTGGCGCTGACATTTGGGGCAGTGGGCTTCCTGCACAGACCACCTGCCCCCCCCCCGCCCCCCCGGAAGCTCCCTAGAGCCTCCCCAAGGCAGCACACCTCGGCAGACCCCGGAACCTTCAGCGTCCACGCCTTCTGTCACTTCCTTTGGGTTTAATGTCCTATTTTCCTCTCCTAGTTCTGGAGATGGAAGATCATTGCCTTTCAGGTTTAGTCTTTAATATGTACATTTCAGGTTGTACCAATTTCTCTCGAAGCGCGGCTTCTGTGCCTTCCACAGGTTATCACATGTGACCACTTATGTCATGAAGATGTCTCATTATTCTTCGATGAAAATATTTTGTAATTTCCATTGTCTTTTTTATGTTTGGTCCAGAGTATTTCTTGGAAGTGTATTTTTTTTTAATGTTTATTTATTTTGAGAGGGAGAGCGAGTGTGAGTGAGCAGGGGAGGGGCAGAGAGAGGGAGAGAGGATCTGCACCAGCAGTGCAGAGCCCGACACGGGGCATGATCTCACAAAGTGGGAGATCCTGACTTGAGCCAAAGTCAAGAGTTGGACACTTAACCGACCGAACCACCCAGGCACCCCTTGGGAGCATATTTTCTTAATTCCCCTAAATTCTTAATTTCCCAAAGCATTCTACTTATTTTGCCATTGATGCTTAGCTGAATTCCACTCTGATCCGAGAACACGCTCTGGGGGTTTTAGTCCTTTCCAGTGTGTTGAGACTTGATCTGTGGCTGAGTATATGGTCAGCTTTGATAAATGCTTACCAGGTAGAGTGGTTGGGGGCAGTGTTCTATAAATGTCAAGTCAGATTGGTTAATTATGTAACTCAAAACTGTATTTTCACTGATATGTTTGGTCCACTCGTTGACCAACTGCTGAAAGATGTGTTAAAACCTGTCACTGTGATAATCATTTTGTCTATTTATCCTTTTAGCTCTGTCAGTTTTTGCTTTATATATTTTGAAGCTATATTACTAGGTGCATGCATATTTAGAATTATTACATCTTCCTGGCAAATTGGACTCTGTATTTCATAAAATGTCCCTCTTTATAGCTAGTCACATTTTCTTCCTTGAAATCTAAAATTTCTGATATGAATGTAGCTTTACCAGCCTTCTCTTGGCTGGTGTTTTTATTACAATGTCACACCATCATTTTACTTTAAACTTTTCCATATCCTTATGTTTTTAAGTTTGCATCTTGTAAACACCATACAATGAGCCCATGTTTTTTCTTAAAATCATGTCTTATAGCTTTTGTCCATTTACACTTAATGTAGTGACAGATACAGCCTATTTATTCTCTCTGATCTATGTTATTATTTCTTCCTTTTTTGCCTTATGGATCCACTGAGTCTTTTTAAATTCTCTTTTTCCCTCCCTTCATGGTATTTATACATTGTTTTAATGGCTACCTTTGAACAATGACTCTCAAACTATTGGCTCTCAAGACTCCATTGTACTCTTGAAAATTGCGAGAACCCCCAAATTAATTTATTTGCATTGTATCTGTCAATATTTTATTGTTATAACTGAGAACTGATAATAAAATATTTATTAATGCATTTGAAAGTAACAGTACATACTAGGAACTAGAAAGATCTTATTTTTATGGAAGATATCTTTTCTGAAACAAAACATTGAGAAGAGGGCATTGTTTCCTCTTTTGGCCTATTTCTTCAATATATTGCTTAATAGAAGACAGCTCTACCTTCATACCTGGCTCTGCGTTCAGTTTGTTGTGATTTATTGTTTTGGGTGAAATACATAAAGAAAATCTGGCCTTATTCAGATATGTGCTTGGAAAAACTTACTTTTTAAAACTGAAAGATAGTTGGGATACAATTTTATATTACTTTCAGGTACACAGCACAGTGATTCTACAATTCCATTGATTACTCAGTATTCATCACAAGAAATGTAGTCACCATTACAAAGTAAGTACAGGATTATTGACTACATTCCCTGTGCTGTGGTTTTCATCTCTGTGACTTATTAATTTTATAACTGGAAGTTTGTACCTCTAAACTCCCTTTACCTGTTTCACTCATGCCCCCATCAACTCCCCTCTGGCAATCCTCAGTTTGCTTTCTGTGTTTAAGAGTCTGTTTGTTTGTTCATTTGTTAGTTTTTTTTTTTTAGAGTCAATATATAAGTGAAATTATAAGGTATTTGTCTTTCTCTGACTTAGTTCACTTAGCATAATACCCTTTATGTTCATCCATGTTGTTGCATAGGGCAAGGTTTCATTATAGTTTAATATTGAAATAATTTAAATAATATTCCACTGTAGATATGTACCATATCTTCTTTATCCATTTATCCATGGATGGGGACTCTGGTTGCTTCCATATCTTGGTCATTATAAATAATGTTTCAATAACCATAGAGGTGCATATATCTTTTCAAATTCGGTTTTCTTGGGTAAATACTCAGTAGTAAAGTTATTGGGTCATATGCTATTTCTTTTTTTATGTTTATTAAAAAATTTTTTCCCATTTCAATGTTTATTTTTGAGAGACAGAGATGGAGTATGAGCGGGGGAGGGGAAGAGAGAGAGGGAGACACAGAATCTGATATAGTCTCTAGGCTCCAAGATGTCAGCACAGAGCCCGACACGGGGCTCAAGCCCATGAACTGTGAGATCATGTCCTGAGCCAAAGTCAGATGCTTAACTGACTGAGCCACCTAGGCGCCCCTGATATTTCTATTATTAATTTTCTGAGGAAACTTCATACCATTTTTCACAATGGCTGCCCCCATTTACATTCCCATCAATGATGTGTGAGAGTTCCCTTTTCTCTAGATCCTTGCCAACGTTTATTATTTCTTGTCTTTTTTTAAAAAAATTTTAGATGTCTTTTTGATAATAGCCATTCTGACAGGTGTGAAGAGATATCTCGTTATAGCTTTTATTCGCATTTTCCTTTATTTATTTATTTTTAGAGACAGAGAGAGACAGATCATGAGCAGGGGAGGGGCAGAGAGAGAGGGACACATAGAATCCGAAGCAGGTTTCAGGCTCCGAGCTGTCAGCACAGAGCTCGACTCGGGGCTCAAACCCATGAACCGTGAGATCATGACCTGAGCCGAAGTCGGACCCCAACCGATTGAGCCACCCAGGTGCCCCATAAGGTTTTCTATATATAGTATCATGCCATCTGCTAATAGTGATGTTTTTAATTCTTCCTTATCAATTTGGATGCCTTTTATACTTTTTCTCTTGTCTGATGGTACAACTAGGACTTCCGGTACTATGTTGAATAAAAGTGGTGAGAGTGGACATCTTTGTCTTCTTCCTAATCTTAGAGAAAAGGCTCTCAGGTTTTCACCGTTGGGTATGAAGGTAGCTGTGGATTGTTTATATATGGATTTTATGAGGTTGAGGTATATTCCCTCTAAACCCACTTTGTGGAGAGTTTTTATCAGGAGTGAATGTTGTATTTTGTCAAATGCTTTTCTTTGCCTCTACTGAGATGGTCATATTTGATCTTTTCTTTTGTTAATGTGGTATGTCACAGTGACTGATTTGTGAATATTGAACTACGCTTGTATCCCTGGAATAAATCCCACCTGATCATGGCAAATGATCCCTTTAACGTACCGTTGAATTTGGTTTGCCAAAATATTTTGTTGAAGATTTTTGTTTCTATGTTCCTCAGGGACATGGGCCTGTAGTTTTTGTAATGTCTGCGTCTAGTATCAGGGTAATGCTGGCCTTGTAGGATGAATTTGGAAGTTTTCCTTTCTCTTCCATGTTTTTGAAATAGTTTGAGAAAAATACGATTGACTTTTCTTTAAATGTTGGTAGAATTCACCTGTGATGCCATCGGGACCCAGACTTCTGTTTGTCGAATTTTCCTTGATTACTGAGTCAATTTTGTTACTAATAATTGGTGTGTTCAAATGTTTTGTTTTTTCCTGATTCAATTTTGGAAAATTGTATGTTTCTAAGAATTTATCCATTTCTTTTAGGTTGTCCAATCTGTTGGCACTTAATTTTTCATAGTATTCCCGTATGAGTCTTTGTATTTCTGTGGTGTTGGTTGTTATTCTCCACCTTTATTTCTGATTTTACTTATTTGATTTCTTTCTCTTTTTCCTTGATGAGTGTGGCTAAAGGTTCATTAATTTTGTTTATCTTTTCAAAGAATCAGCTCTTGGTTTCATGGATCTTTTCTGTTTCTTTAAAGTCTCTAATTTATTTCCATTCTAGTCCTTATTATTTCCTTAAAAAAGGAGTATTTTAATAGTTTTTTTCAGAATATTGTCTATCTTCTTCTTTCATCTGATCCCAAAACTTCTCAAGTGGTAGTTTCTTATAGTTACAATTTATAGTTACAATTTGGAATTTGAAACTATATCAACGGACTTTTTATATTTTGTTTCATTAAAATCCATTGATTTCTCTTGCCATTGGAATAGATCATTACTCAGGAATAATTTTGTAACACTACATTGATTATTTGGAAAATATTATTTCTTTGAGTTATGAAGGTCTTTCAAATGTTGACACATTTGGTTAGATGACATAAAAATTGCATTTATTTGTATTAGCATTGATCTTACCAGAAAAGTCTTCAAATATTTGGAGAACCACTAAGCTCATGATGGCTAATACAAGTTTTCCAAAATATTAACTTCTAATTTCTAATTTGAAAACTCAAATTATATCATGGGTAATACACGGTCAATTGTTTTCCTTTAAGTGACGTGTTAACTTCGTTAATTTTTGAGATGATGCCTGCCAGATATCCAAGTTGGAATAGCCATAGTCTGTCAGTGTTACAAATGGTGTTGGATTAAACAGTGGCTCATTCACCTTGCAGCTGAATCACGTAAGTGGTCTTCCCCGAGACAACCGTTTTATACCAGGATGCAGTAGCTCTGCTCTGTGCCCACGGAATGTTAAAGATGTGTGGTCAGGGGTCATGATTTAATAAAAATTAATGCTTAAAAAAACTGTTCTATTAAGGATAGTCAAATGAAATTGGCTCACCCCACTCCACCTTCTTCCTGAAAGGGTATTGCAGTGTAGACCACAAAGACTGGTATTGTGGTTTCCTGCCACTCCTATGATTTGTGCCAAGGCGCCAGCGTTTCTATCCACTCTCGCATTTGCAGTATTAGTACACATGTTAACAGCGTAAAAAAAAAAAAAGTCAGATAATGCCTTAGTATTATTATGAAAATCATTTTGACCTTGAAGACACCTCTGGATCTCCTAGGGCTCCATGAACCACATCCTGAGAACTGCTGCTTCAAAGATGACAACAGAAATCTTTGGTTTTTCTTTTTCTGTCTAATATAAAACAGGACTTTCCCCACTTCTTGGCAAGGGTTTTAGAGGACTTGAACTTCATTTACTCCCGGCCCCACACCTTCTCTGCTTGTACCTGATAGTTTACTTGCATTTTAGTTCTCTATTTCAGACTCCACAAGGTGTTATTATTTTTCATGCAGTTGATATTCATTTACATCTCTGCACACATTCCCCTTTCCATCATTTTTTCATTTCTACCTCTGTGTCCAAGCTTTCTTCTAAAGGGGGACTTTCAGTGTTTCCTTTCTTGTGGATCTGCCACTGTGTAGACCCTCAGCCTGAATTCTATGTGGGTAAATTTTGTTTCTAATACTTTGTAGATAGTGTTCTGTTGTCTTCTGGCTTTATTGCTATGCTGAGAAGTCAGATGTTAGTATTATTCTTGCTCTTTTGAAAAGGAAATGCTTTTTTTTTTTCCTCTTCTCTGATTTTTGAGGTTTTTCTCCTTGTCTTTGGTGTTCAATTCCTTTAGTATAATGTGTCTGGGTGGGGTTTCCTTTCTGTTTATTTTGCTTGGGGTTCATAGTGCCTCGGAGTTTTGTAAATAATGACGCCATTATCTCTTTGGATATTTCTTTTGCTTCACCTTTTCTTCTTTCTTCTGGGAATCCAGGTCCACATGTTAGACTTTGTGTGGTATCTCCTATGTCTCTTATACTTTTCCCTTATCTTAACGTCTTTCCATGCATTATTTTATTTTATTTTATTTTATTATTTTTTATTTTTTAAGTTTATTTATTTTATTTATCTTTTTTTAATAGTTTATTGTCAAATTGGCTTCCATACAACACCCAGTGCTCTTCCCCACAAGTGCCCTCCTTCTGCATCATTTTAGATATTTCTTTCTCCTGACATGACTTTCAGTTTACTGATTATTCTGTCAGCTATATCTTGTTATTGAACCCATCCATTGATTTTGAAATTTTAGGTATTCAATTTTTCAGTTGTAGAATTTACATTTGATCCATATTTTTAAAGTTTCTGGTTCATTGATTTATTCCTAAATCTTTTCTTTTCTTTCCTTGAATATAATAAGCCTAGTTATTTTAAAACTCTGGGTCTGATACCTTCATTTTCTGGAGGTCCTGTGGGAAATTTCCAAGTTATGTAGTGTCTCTTTCTTTTCTGCCGTACAACTTTGTTTCCTTGTATGCCTGGTTTAGCTCGAGTACTGGGAAAAATGTAGAGATAAATTGGGTGGTGGGTTTCATGCTTAATTCTGGCATAAGTCAGAAATATTTAATACAATTGGGTGGAGATGTTTTAGACTGGGTTCCATTCTTTTGGAAGGACAGCATATTCTAGGGTGTATCTCTCGTTGGGGACCTACCTACCCAAGGGACACAGAAGTGCTGATGCACAGTGGCACATGTACCCGAATGTTCATAGCAGCACTGTCAACAGTAGCCAAATCATGGAAAGAGCCTAAAAAATGTCCATCACCTGATGAATGGATCAAGAAGAAGTGGTATATATACACAATGGAGTACTACATGGGAATGAAAAAAGAATGAAATATGGCCATTTGTAGGAAAGTGGATGAACCTAGAGGGAGTCACACTAAGCGAAATAAGTCAAGCAGAGAAGGACAGATACCATATGTTCTCACTCATAAATCTAACAAGAGAAACCTAACAGGGGACCATGGGAAGCGGAAAGTGGGGGAAAAGAGTTGGGGAGAGAAAGTGAGGCAAATCATGAGAGACTTTTGAATACTGAGCACAAACTGAGGGCTGAAGAGGGAGGGGGAAGGGGAAGGGGAAGGGGAGTGATGGTAATGGTGGAGGGCACTTGTGGGGAAGAGCACTGGGTGTTATATGGAAACCAACTTGGTAATAAACTATATAAAAAATTTAAAAAAAAATAAAGTCAGTAAAAAACAAAACCCAATCAATTTTTCCATAAAAGGCAAGGAGAAAGAAAAGAAATGGATACCACTTTTCGTGTTGGTAGTTTACTAAGTCCCCCTTAGTGATGGCCCCTGAACTTTAATTTTTGTCCCTCTGGTTCTATGAATTTGTCAAAATTTCGGCCTCTCAGCCTCTCCTTCCAGAATCGGTGGGCACCTTAGGGGAAAAGCTGTCCAAATTCTGAGCTTGTCTCCTTGAGTTTCCTTCGTCTCCTGGATCCTGGCCGTAAGTCTTCACTCTCTTGATAACTTTCCAATGCCTTCAGGCATTTAATTTTTAATTTAAAAGTTAATCCATATTTTCTAGGTTTTACAGTGGTGAAGTTGGTCCTAATTACCTAGTCTGCCATTGCCAGAAATGTGGTACAACTGCCTTCAACTTGTCAATATCTAGGAAAATTGAAGGTATTTACACTCCCTGACCCAAGAATTCTACACCTAAGAATATTCGCCTTAGAGAGAAACTTTTGCAAATGTAAACAGTTTTTATAATAGCAATGTCAATCAACAGGAGAATGGATAAATCAGTTGTGGCATAGTCTTATAAAAATCACACAGCAGGGAAAATTAATGAACTAAAGTTACTTGTATCAAAATGGACAAACCTCAAGAACACAATATTGAGTGAAAATGTGATGTGTAGAAAAAATGTGTGTGTGTGTGTATGCATGTGTATTTGTGTGTGTGTGTGTGTGCGTGCGTGTGTGCGTGTAATAATACTTACTTTTGAAGTAAAATATATGGGACTCGATGGTTATAATAGGTACTGAATTGAATAATCATTTTATTTCTGGGGGGTGGGTTTGTGATGGGGGGTGCTTTGATGTGTCAATTTTGCTGATAATGTTTTACTTCTTAAACGAGGTGGTGGGCACAGCTGGGTGTTTTTTGAGTTAAAAAAAAACCTTTGGGATAATCTTGAATTGGTTAGTTTAGTTCATTTATATTTATCTGGATTACTGATTTATTTTTTACTGTTTCTATTGTCTTGGTTTGTGATTTCTTTTTCCACTTTTTCTCTGATTCCCTTTTCTTCTTCTTTGCCTTTTGAGTTTTTAAAAAAAGTTATCCATTTGCTTTTTTTATTATTCCATTTTCCCCTTCCTCTACTGTTTTGAAATTTTTTCTTTTTTTTCCTATCATTTTTCTGATTGTCTTGGACCCTAAACCATGCATATTTAACTTAACGGCATACTAAATAAAGCATTATCACAGCATCTTTTAAATAATAAAAGGAATATCCAAAATCAAATCATCACCTTCGTGACCTACATGTTATCGTTATTCAATATTTTAATTCTGTTATTTTCTTTAACTTTACAAATTAGACTGTTATTGTTTTAGGCACACATTCTGTTCATTTTACGTACACGTCTATCAGCTTCTTTGCCTACTGTCCCCTCTTGCATGTCACACTGCTCTCCTTGTGGTCATTGCTTTCCTTCCTTAGGAAAGATCTGCTGGTTTACCACCAACCACGGGTGTCTGAATACCTCTTCATTTCATTTTTGGTCTTGCTGGGTACCCGGTTTTGTCAGGTCACAATCCTGGATTGACACTAAATGCATCTCTTCACACGTCTTCTGGCTACACCGTTGGAGCTGAAAAGTTTTCTCTCAGTCTGTCGTCATTCCTTAGAAGGTGGTCTCTTCTTTTTGTCTGTCTGCCTTAAAAATAGTTTTGTCTTTGGTATTTTCAAGACTCACCATAGGACGTTGGAGGGGATTTAAACTATTTAATCTCACTTGGAATACTTTGTGATTCCTGAATCTTGGATTTATATTTCCCATCTGTTCTAGAAAGTTCTTAGCTATTATCTCTTCGAATCTGACCTGTTTCTGCACTCTTCTGGGACTCTGCTTAGATATATCTAGTTTCATATCTCTTACATTTCCCTTTAAGTTTTTTATTTCCTTGTTTCTTGGTACTGCATTGTGTAATTTAATCAGGCTCTTCTTCTTGGACTCATACATTTTTTTTAGTTGTGTATAGTCAATCATCCATTGAGGTTTTTAAAATTCAATTAAAGTGTTCACTTTTATTTATTTATTTAATTAATTATTTATTTTTCTATTTATTTTTGAGAGACAGAGAGAGACAGTGAGAACAGGGGACGGTCAGAGAGACAGGGAGACACAGAATCTGAAACAGGCTCCAGGCTCTGAGCTATCAGCACAGAGCCTGATGGGGGCTGGAACCCACGAACCGTGAGATCATGACCTGAGCCAAAGCTGGATGCTTAACCGACTGAGTCACCCAAGCGTCCCAAAGTGTTCACTTTTAGAAGTTCTGTTTGGTTATTTTTCAAGCCTGTTTGGTCATTCCTAAAAATCTTCTGTTGATTCTTCATCTTTGTGATTCCTACCGTTCTTTCCTTACACGTTTCATTCCTGGACATTATAGATTATGGATCAGACTGCTTGTTCTCTGCCATCTTTAGATGTTTACATCTCTGGTTTGCTGTCACTGCCAGTCATGGACACCTGCTTCCTTCTGTTTTTGTGACTTTTCATTGTGGGGTCATTGCTTATCTTTAACCTGTGGGATGCTTGTGGGCCTAAATTGGGGATGCTTTCCCCCAGAGATTTCTAAGTGGTTCTGTCGTGATTCAGGGCCGCCAAAGACCTGGAGACACTTCTGTTACCTTGGAGCGTCTCAGATCTGCAAGGACTCACGAGGCTCAGCTCCTCTGCCTCTGGCCCTGGGGTCAGGATCCAAATTACAGTACGCTAATTAGTGCTCACCCTCAAGACAGGCAAACTCCTGCTTTCTGGGCATTGCTAGCTCATCCGGCTTCAGGTCTAGCTCACGCTTGGGGAAGGAATGCGGAGGGGGACTTGGAGACCCCACGTACCTTGGCAGCCCAGCCATGTGTCAGAACTGCGTGCTATTCAAGATAGTCTTGTTTCAACATGACAGGGGGCCTTGGAGGACTCGGTCTGTCCTGCTCCCAGACCGGAAGTTGTTGCATTATTCTGTATGACCTCTTTTCTTCTTGAGTGCTCATAAATATGCATAATAAAGGCAATAGTACTATCCAACTTGAAAGATGACTAGAGGATCAGGAAGCCTAGGAATCCTCTAGCATTTGGCAGATGTTAAATAAATGAGGGCTAATAACAACGATGATGGTGATTAAATATTTTCTGGACTTAATTGAACACATATTGATTATTGTAGATGCATAGACCCTGTGCATAGATTATCTCGTTTCATCTTGTAATGCTCTTACCCAGGTAATATTATTCTTACAGCTTAGGAAACTGAGGCTTAGGGAGTATAATGAGCGGCAACCTTTACTAAGTGATATCAAATGTATGATGGTGCATAATTCATTCATTCTTTGAACAAATACCTGCTGATGTGCAGTAGGTGCTTGTGTTAGGAGGGACCTGGGTAAACTCTTTTTGGAGGTGAGGCTTGGGCCCTTGGTCATAATCTTTCTGCTACTAAGTAGTTGGGCCCTGAGTTATAAGCACTCTAACTTTGTTTTAGGGCAGTTGATTAAGACGCAGCTGTGTTGTGTCACCACAATGTGTCAGTGGTATTCAGTAATTAGTAACGTCATTGCAAGGGAAGGATGGACAAGAGCAGCACATCACATAGACATGTGGTGCTCCCCTGAGGAGCAGGGCTACGGCCATTGGGTCCTCTGTTCTCTCCAAGATCTGCCTAGCGTGACGGGAGGTACATTGCGTTCTGGCGACTCCTGTAACCTTCTGGAACTTTCTATCACTCCTCACCACATCCAAGTCTTCCAGGGATCTCCAGGGTGCTGTGACATCACCTCCACTCACTCCACTGTTCTGGGTCCCACAGTCTGCTGGGATGGATGGCTAACCCTTGCCTCTTGCCCCTCCGGAAGTAGGACCTTGTTCTTCAGCTCCTCCAGTCTGGGAAAGACAGGTCATAGGGGTTCGTTATGTTCTGCTGATGGGTGATGGGGAGCCTGTGTTTTGGTGAGAGTCCATACACTAGGAGGACCCGCCTTGAGCTCACCTTGAGAACCGTGAACTCAGTCTTTAAGCGGGATTCAACCATTTGTGTGCACTTACACACGGGGATGTGGGGCATGTGAGCTGGGGGGAGGGAGCAGAATGAGTGAGAGAACGAGGGCAAGACTTGATTTTACTTTGTCATCCAGCAAGTACTCATTTACTGAGCCCTGAGTTTGGGCAACTACCGAGAGTCAGAGAGGGGTTTCAAACCCGTTTCCGTCTGGATTCCACAGCCCACGCTCTTCCGCCAGTCCCAATACCCACCTCCCACGGCGGTTATGGGGCCTGGAGATGTCGTGTGCATGGCTAGCACAGTGCCCGGCATGTAAGAACTCAGTATTTGCTATTCTCTTGAGTGAAAGGAAATCTTAAAAGGAAGTGAAAATCTGTTGCCTTGGAGAAGTTTGAGAAGAAACCAGAGTGTGTGGGAAGGAAGTCACTCAGCTCAGCTTTGGCTGTTGCACTAATTCTGCTGGGTTCTGGGCTCCGCTGGGGGCTCCCAGAGCCCCCCCCCACCTCCTGCAGGTTTTATGTGCCCCCAGCCCCCCCCCCCCCGCAATGGGCTGGTGGGCTAGCACCTTTCCATGATGGACTTGGCTACACTAAGGCTTATCTTTTATTTATTATGATGCTTACGAGGAAGGGCTGCAAATCTGACAGATTGAGCAGCATCTTAGAGGTTGTACTTTTCATAGTTCTTGCAGTTTGAGTTGATTTGGGAGAGAGAAAAAAGGGAGAGAGACTCTGTGTGAGGGGACCATAATTTTTATCTGAGTGGTCCTTCCAGAGCCTGATTATATTGTCTTCATCTAACTGTGCAGAAACAATGCTGGGAAATATCCTTCCTTTACCTCCCTGAGTAAAAGAAACCCTTGGGGTTTAATAAACTGAAGAGACACAAGCAATGGACTGAAGGAAGGGGCAGAGCAGTGGCCTCCACGTCCCTCCACCCACTCCCGGGAGGGAGCCGAGGGTCAGACGCACAGTGCGGTTTGACCTTCCTCTTTGGACGTGTCACGGCAGGACGCTGAGGCCCTTCCTCCTTCAGGAGGCCAGTGTCCTGGCTGTCGGGGGCTGCAGCACATCCCACACTTGGTGGGATAAAGAAACACGCTCTCATCACTGTCGCCTCCTGATTGTGGGGAAGGCAGGGCTCAGCGGGGCGGTTTGGGATCAGGATGTGCTGTGGGCTGTGGTCGGGTGCTGGCCGGCTGGGCCACTTGTAGTCACGCTCACGCATGAGGTGGTGGGTGCTGTGGGGTGCTGGCTGGGATCTCAGAGGGGCGCTGGCCGGGACATTTACACGTGGCTTCTCCATGCACCCCGGGCTCCCTCGCGGCATGGTGGCTGGATTCTCAGGGTGAGTGTCCTGGGAGACCGTCTATAGGATGGAGCCTCAGAGATCACGCAGCTCCACACGTGCTATCCTCCGTCGCCAGGCACTCACTAGGGCCCACCAGAGGGGAGACAGATGGCAGCCCTTGACGAAGGAGAGGACAAGGCTCTGAAGGACTGTGGCCATTCCGGAAAATACTGCAGGAGCTGGCATGAGGGTCATGGTGAGCACAGATGAGACACCAGCAGGCAAGCAGGTGCGGGGGAAAGGGCTTGGGCATTGGGTGTCAGGAGGGCTTGATCTCTGACTGATTTCACCGCTTCCCAGTCACGGACAGGCCAGCCACATACTGGTGCACTTGGTCACTCAGAGCCCGACTGGTGAGGGTGGGGGGCTAGACCCTCCTCTCTATTCCCCGGGCCTGGTGTGTTTGGCGGGTGGCTGCTGACTTGTATAGTGTCTGAAGGTAAACCTTCCCCAGAAGTCTTACCTCCCCTTTGAGGATCACTGTGATTACAATGAAATATTGGGTTCATCGGGTTGGCAGTCACATGGGTGGCTGTCCCTGTCACAGTCCTTCGATTTTGGGAGTTTGCTGCCTTTTAATTCAGTTTTCCATGGGTCACGGCAAAGACTAAATAATCCACACGGGTCTGGGAGGGTAGAGCGGCGTGGTAGGGATGGGTTACGTGTGGGCTGTGCGGTTGGATGCCCTTGGGTTTGGATCCTGCCTCCGTGGTTCAGCGGGGAACCTTAGATAAGGCAGGACCCGTCTCTGAGCTTCTGTTTCTCCGCCTCTAAGATGGGATGATGCCCAGAGCGGCCGTGGCACACAATTAAAAGGAGCACTTCCCACAGCATAGACCGTGCGAATGGCGCCCGCTGGAGGTGTGCAGAGTCTGGGTGGCCTCGATGGCGTCTGCCGTGCACGGCTGTTGTGAAGGCAGGAAGAGGGGTGGAAGGGAAGGGAAGGGGCTGTGTGTGCGAGCCAGGGCAGCGGGATTCCCAGCCAGGGTCTGCTCCCCCACCTTCCCAAACCCTCATGTGGACCAGTGAGGTTTCCATCCATAAGACAGCTTTCCAGAGAGGGCCCTTTTCTCTCCCGGCTAAGTGCACACCTCTGAGCTCACCCGTGGAGACCCCGGAGCGCCCTGGTCCCTCACGTCCTGCAGCCCTGGGGTGGAGCCTCCCACAGGTATCGAAGTGCAAAGCCAAAGGCTCATTCTCTGTGGTTTCCACCCGGATCAAAGGATCAGAAGGGGGTTGCACTAGTCTTTTGGCTAGTCCAATATGTTCTAGGCCCCCAGCCCGTTGATTATGTCCTGTCCCCTCTAGGCTGTGGGTGAAGTGGTGAGCTTTGCGCATGGCATCCGGACAAACCTGGATTTGAATGTCCAGTGCCTGTGCCTCGCACACATGCCGGCTGTGGGACTTCAGCCAGTTGCTCAGTTTCTGAGCCTCATTTTTATTATCTACAATAGTGGTACAATGACACCCACCTGTCAGGCTGGACATGCAGATTAAATCAGATAAAGCCTGTGTGGCTGATTAATTAATTAAACAGTATTGATCAACTATTTATTGAGTGTCCAGGTTGCCAAGGATGTGATTAGACCAACTCTGGGTTTGAGGACTCAGCACAATGGCTGCCGGAAGGTGGTCGGTCCCTGCAGGTGGGTCAGGTGGGGAGTTGGTCTGGGAGTGCCTGGCTTGGGGGGTGGGGTTTGAGCGGAGCCCGGAGGGTGCAGGGAGTGAACCTGAAGCTCTTTCTGGGAAAAACATCAGGCAGAGGGAAGAGCAGGACAAAGATCCTGCCTGGGGTGAGGGGTGTTTAAGTCCTGGAGAGTAGCAAGGAGTTTTGGGGGCTCAGGTGGGACCAGCACAGGCGAGTAAAGGAGGGGAAGGGCCAGATGCCTGGGACCCTGCTGATCACAGTAAATAGTCAGCCTCCCATCGCAGGCCTGTGAGCATTCAGGAAGCGCCCCCTCTTTCTCTCCTTTCTTTTGATATTTTACCACTTTTATTTTTTTTACTTTTTATTTTTTATTTTTATTTTTTTATTAATAGTTTATTACCAAGTTGGTTTCCATATAACACCCAGTGCTCTTCCCCACAAGTGCCCTCTTCCATGTCCATAACTCCCCCTACCCCTTCCCCCTCCCTCTTCAACCCTCTGTTCTCAGTATTCAAGAGTCTCTCATGATTTGCCTCCCTCTATCTCCCCAACTCTTTTCCCCCCACTTTCCCCTCCCCCATGGTTTCCCATTAGGTTTCTCCTGTTAGACCTATGAGTGCAAACATATGGTATCTGTTCTTCTCTGCCTGACTTATTTCACTTAGCATGACACCCTCGAGGTCCATCCACTTTGCTACAAATGGCCAGATTTCATTCTCATGGCCATGTAGTACTCCATTGTGTATATAAACTGCATCTTCTTGATCCATTCATCAGTTATGGACATTTAGGCTCTTTCCATGATTTGGCTATTGTTGACAGTGCTGCTATGAACATTGGGGTACACGTGCTCCTATGCATCAGCATTTCTGTATCTCTTGGGTAAATCCCTAGCAGTGCTATTGCTGGGTCATAGGGGAGTTCTACTGATAGTTTTTTGAGGAACCTCCACACTGTTTTCCAGAGCGGCTGCACCAGTTTACATTCCCACCAACAGTGCAGGAGGGTGCCCGTCTCTCCACATCCTTGCCAGCATCTATAGTCTCTGGATTTGTTCATTTTAGCCACTCTGCCTGGCATGAGGCGGTATCTCAGTATGGTTTTGATTTGTGTTTCCCTGATGATGAGTGACGCTGAGCATCGTTTCATGTGCCTGTAGGCCATCTGGATGTCCTCTTTGGAGAAGTGTCTGTTCATGTCTTCTGCCCATTTCTTCACTGGATTATTCGTTTTTTGGGTGTGGAATTTGGGGAGTTCCTTGTATATTTTGGATACTAGCCCTTTATCTGATATGTCATTTGCAACTACCTTTTCCCATTCTATCGGTTGCCTATTAGTTTTTTTTTTTTTTCCTTTGCAGTGCGGAAGTTTTAATCTTGATGAGGTTCCAATAGTTCATTTTTGTTCTTGATTCCCTTGCCTTTGGGGATGTGTTACCACTTTTAAATATACCTTGAGAGACGGTACATTGTTTGTAAACAATCATTTCCCCACCTTCTTTGCAGGTTTCCTTCTTCCTCTAAGAGCAGAGAAACTCTACCCCGGAGTGCAAAACGAATCCAGATCCTGCATCTGCCTGGCATGTTTGGAAGCAGCAGGTACATCCAGTTCCCCTCTTTGTACATCAGCTCTGACCACCCCATGAGGCAGTGTTATTATGCCCATTGAGCAGGTCTGGAAGCTGAGACCCAGAGACGTGAAGGAGGTGGTCGAGCCCATGAGGGCCTGCAAAAGGCAGATAGAACTTGGACTCTATATTGTTCCTCAGCCTTGGCTGATGCCATCGGGTCCTGGAGAGCCGAACATCTGACACTACAAGGCTCCCCCGCTCTGTCCCTCCCCGCGCTCAGTTTCTGTGGCTGATGCGGGTATGTGACCTGGGCTTGCCCATCACCTGCCAGGCTTGACACAGCTGAGTGGATTTTTTTTTAATGATGACGCACGTAATTAATTTGGTAGAGAAGATGGCTCATTGCCATTGATGCCGACAAGGACAAGGTCACACACTAGCTCTCAACAGAGTGACATGCTCAGGACCAGAGGGAAAGAATTCTTTGGGAGGAGTGGGCTACGGGCATGGGCTGGTTCTAGAAGTGTTGTGAATGCAGAGTGTCATAAACAGCAAGAAAAGCACCGGCGGTGGGACACCAGATGTGAGCGCGGGGCCTTGGGAAACGGGTGCTTACAACCAGGCAGATGCGGGATTTCCTGGAATATCTTATCATGTGGCAGGTCACTGAGTGATTCCCAAACTTGACTGTCTATACCAACCATTCAGGAGGCGTGTTTGAAAAAAAATCCAGATTCGTTGGTCATCCCTCCAGAGACTCTGATTTAGTCCATTTTGGGAGGGCCTTGGAATCTTTACTTTTTTATTTTTATTTTTAAATGTTTTAATGTTAATTTATTTTTGAGAGACAGAGACACAGCTTGAGTGGAGGAAGGGCAGAGAGAGAGTGATACAGAATCCGAAGCAGGCTCCAGGCCCCGAGCTGTCAGCACAAAGCTGGACGTGGGGCTCGAACTCATGAACCACGAGATCATGACTTGAGCTGAAGTTGCATGCTTAACTGACCAGGTATTCTGAGTGGTTTTGGTGCAAGAGGTTTGAGAAGCACGGGCACAGGGTGTGGGCGTGCACTCTGGCGCTTTCCAGTTGTGTGTTTGATGCTGTGAGACCCGACACAATACATCCAATCTCTTCAGGCTTCACGTGGCCCTGTTGTCAATGAGCCCAAAGACTGTGCACCGTAGAGGGTAGTCGGGAAGGTTCTGGGTGCATGCAGATACCGCTGCATTAGTTCTGCTTTCGCAAGTGGCAAGGAGGGGACTCAGCCCCCAAGTGGAGTGATGTTTGTGTCCGCTCCACAAACCCTAATTCCCAATGAGACTGTATGTGGAGTCCGAGCGCCCGTAAGGAGACGAGGAAGGTTGAAGAAGGCCATAAGAGTGAGGCCTTAAATCAATCGGGCTGGCGCCCCTCTAAGGAAAGGAAGAAACACCGAGCGCTCTCTGTCCTGCCACACAAGGACATATGAGAAGGCGGCAGTCTACAGGAAGAGAGATCGTGGCAGGAACAGAATCAGCTGGCACTTTGATCTTGAACTTCCCAGCCTCCAGAATAAACAGAAACGTGTCTGTCAGATAGAACAGCCCGTCTGCATGGTTGGAGCGGCCCCGAGTTAAGTCACTGGGCCCGCGTGAAGGCGGATTGGAAGGAGGGGCGGAGGTGGATTCCAGAATTTTAGGAGCTCACCTCTACTTTTCCAGATGACCCTTCTCCAGGCGTCTTCCCTGGGGACAGGTGCCACCTTGTTGAGTCCGTCCCAATACGCGGGGGTTCCTGGAAGCCTGTGGTGCCCCCGTCAGCTTGTGTGCGCGGCAAACCCTGCTAATTGTGTGTTGGCTAATTGCATAATGCGGTTAGTTATGTGCTAGTGAATCGAGGCCCAAATGTTGCTCTTTGCAGGGTAATTATGCTGGATAAGTGAATGGCTGGAATAGTTACAAGATTTTGTCCCTTGGTCGATTTCTTTTCTCAGAAGACAGCCGCTGTGTGGGGTAAAACATAAGAGAGAAAGTCTCTCTGGGGCTTACGCAACATGGCGACAGGACGGTTTGTGGTGTTTGAGAGAGGAACATGCAAAATATTAAGTTTGGGTAAAAAAGAGCATACAACTGTTCCGTCCTCGAGACGCATATGTTCCGCCGGGTGACTGGCAGGACTTGGGACGGCTCTTGTCTGTTCCCCTGAAGGAGTGCGTCTCGTTTCCGGCGCTGGTGGGTGCACGGTGAGGGTGCTGCCAGCCGCCCGTGGACCCCAGGGTGTGCGGCCGGGTGCTGGCGTTCTGCTGGGCTGGGTTCAGGTCCCGACATGTCCGTGGCTGATTTCCGCAAGCTAAGCCTTGGTTTCATCATCTCTAAAATGGAAGAACGGTGTCTCTGGAGGTCGGGAAAGGGGCCCATGCATGGTGTGCAGTAGACATTCTACACCTGACTCCCTTCCTCCTAGAGGCCAAGGGGCAAGCCCGGGGCCCAGCACACGGGACTCCTGGGAGGCCCGGGGAGCCATGATGCAAGTGACCCTTTCTAGCGTCTTCCCCACAGATTCAGTACAGCCAGATCCGCCAGGGGGTCCTGTCCCCTGAAGATGAGGGGTGGGGAGGAAGGAAAAGAACTACTTGAAGGCTCTACCTTCTTCCGAGACAATAGAGAGTTTACCTTCCCTACTAACTGCCAAGCACTGTGGGAGAAAGTGGTTTTCAATTACAGAGAAGCCTTCAACCTATTTCCACCTCCATTCTTTGCAGGAGGCATTTGAGGGTCAGAGGGATTCCATGAGGTCGTCTGGGTCACACGGCCCACAGGTGGCAGGAGCTGGGTTTGTGCCAGTCCCCCACCTCGCTGTCCCTCGCTTGGCCAAGTGCAGGCGCCTCCCTCTGCCTTCTGCCAGGTGTGCGTGGGAGGCGCGTGTGCCTCACGCCCACACTCAAACAGCTGTGGCATTTAGCCGGCCCGGAGGTCCGATGAAAACTGTCTTTGTCCCTTGACGCTTCCAGCAGTTTTCTGGTCTCTGCATCTGAGTGACTTTTCTCTAAAGTGGCTCTGACTGGGGCGCCTGGGGGGCTCAGTCAGTTGAGCGTCCGGCTTTGACTCAGGTCATGATCTCTCTGTTCGTGAGTTCGAGCCCTGCGTTGGGCTCTGTGCTGACAGCTCAGGGCCTGGAGCCTGTCTTCGGATTCTGTGCCTCCCTCTCCCTCTGATCCTCCCCTGCTCACACTGTGTCTCTCTGTCTCTCAAAAATAAATAAAACATTAAAAAAAACCCCACAAAAAAACCAATGTGGATCTGACTTCCAGACAAAGCCCAGTGACCTCCAGCCACCTTCATCTGCTCTGCCTGACGTGGGAACCTCTGCCCCGTGAGCTCCTGGCCCCGGGGGTCCCAGCTCCCCCATGAGGTGCTTCCGCAGCGAAGGGGCTGCGTGAGGGTGGCTCCTAGAAGATTCGCACAGGGCAAAGCCGTCTGGCTCCCGACAGCCCCCAGCCCACGGGGAGCCTGCTGGGGAGGGTGTGTCAGAGTCCGAGGGGTAGGGGCCTGGTCTGCCTGGCAGCCAGCAAGTCTGTCCTCTCGCTGTGCCTCGGTGGCCTCATCTGTCAAATGGGCACAACAACATTTCCCTCGGGGGTGGCTGGCGAGGACAGCGCCTGGCTCCCGGTGGCGGTGCCGTGTCAGGCTTGCCGTCGTCATGGTCATCGTTGCCACCATCCGGCTGTGCCGAGCCGAAGCCTGGCGCGGCAGGAAGGGTGAGACCAGAGCCAGCCGGCCCTGCCGGTGTGAACACCGCGAGTGTGCACGGCCGCGGGCACGGTGTGCGAGGTCTCGCCATCTCACAACAACCCCCGTCTTCACCCTCCGACCTGGGGCCCTCGGGGAAGGGGCCGGGTGCCCTCCTGGGTGGGTCGGGGCCCGGGGCTGGGGGACGCAGAGCCCCGAGAGCTCACCTGGGGCCGGGGCGGGGGCCGGGTGCAGGCAGAGTTCACAATTAGCTCCCGGTGTCAGCAGACGACGCGCGTATGAACTGCAGTTTCTTGGGGGGTCGGAAATGCATGGACGCAGCCTCTCTGATCCCCCATGGATTGGGATCTCCGTGCCTTCCTTCCTGTCCACCAGCTTTGGGGCCTTCCTGGTCGTTTCCTGACTGATGTGCTCCCAGGACGTTTGATTCTGCTGTGTGGGCAGCAAGGTGCATAAATTCAATCCCTCCACTTGGCCCGACCACCCGCCACCCGGCTGCTGGAGCCGTGCTGGCCCCACGGGCAGGGCCCAGGCAGACAGGACGGGCCGCCCCCCCCTCGCCCCCCGCGCAGCTGCCCTGCCCTTAGTGCGGTGCAGGCCCCACCGTTGTGGCCCTGGGCGGTCTTTGTGGAGGAACGACCAGCCCTCTCCTCCCCTGCTCCCGGTGCCGGACACGTAGTAGGACTGAGTGATGCTTCCTGAATGGCTGATGGAGGTGTAAACTCACACTTATCCCCACGAAACAAACAAAATGTTTCTTTTTTTTTTTTATGACAGTTTGGAAACTCCTGAGGTTGTCAGGTTAAAAATAGAGAGGGTCGTGATGTACTCTGTGCAAGGTCGTGAACATTGTTGGCATTTTAAGCCTAAAATGATTAAATACACTAAATATAGTTTGAGGCTGTGATAGGTGGTATAGTAGCAGAGAAAGTCAAAAGTTTAAGAGAAATTTAGGAGAGGAAGACTCGAAACTGAGAAAATTCTACCCATTAGTCTGTGTGTGTGTGTGTGTGTGTGTGTGTGCGCGCATGTGTGTGCACACGTGTGTGTGTGAGCATGTGCTTGGAAAAAGTCTCCTATTGTAGTGGGGCTCTTTGATTTTGCTTCAAAGCATTGGGCATGCAAGGGAGCTTAGCCTGGGTACATAGCAGGTGCTCAATAAATGCTCTTGTTTGAATAAATGAATGCCCCCCTGCTTCATGCCCCGTTTCTCTTTGCCACAGGGTGTTATTTGAAAATTGCCGGCCAGCAGAGGAAAATAATAGATTCGTGGACGAATCTATTATTTTACCCCAGCACATTGTACTCACCTGTCCCTTTACTCACACGAGCCTTCACTCTTCAGACGCGGGCACCAGTGTGGGAGGCGAGTTGTGGCCCCTGGTGGGTTGGTTCTGGGGGGGCTGCCACGACAAAGGATCATCGCCTGTGTGAGTAAACCAACAGAGACGGGCTGTCTCGTGGTTCTGGAAGCCAGAAGTCCAAGATCACGGTGCCCCCAGGGTGGGCTGAGGAAGCATCTGTTGTGGCCTTGCTCCTTGGGTTAATGTGCTGTTCTCTTGTCCACACAGCTATCGCCCTGTGTGTCTCTGTGTCTAAATTTCCCCTTCTCATAAGTCATACTGGGTTAGCGGCCACCCCAGTGACTTCCTTTTCAGCTTGAAGACTTCGCTCTAACCCTGTAAAGGCGTCCTCTCCAACTATGATCACACCCTGAGGAACTGGGTGTTGGGACTCCAACATAGGAATTTTGGGTGGACACAATTCAACCCAGACCTTAGGACCCTGAGGACCAGTGGGAAGGCGGGAGGGCCATGGACAACCAGGGGATACTGTTTCTCTCGGAAGCAGCGAACCAGCTGCTGGCTCTGCTTGGGAGGGTCTGGAAGCCTCCACGGGAGGCTGCACGTAGGTGAGAGTGAATGACCAACGGGCTTGCCGATTGTCAAGGCCGATACAACGGAGGGTGTTCTCTGGGCCACCTCCCGCCGGCTCAGGAAGCTGGGAAGGTGCCCATAGCACCGTGGGGGCCTCAAATGCTGGGTGGGAAGTGGGAGGAAATGCTGCAGGTGGGCGGGGCAGCCACGGGAGATCTGAATGCCGGGTGAGAAGCTTGAGCTCAGTGTGAAGGTCACGGTGGGCTAGAAGGGCTTTACATAAGGCAGGAACAAGATCAGATTTAGACTTTAGAAAATTCATAGTATTGGGGCACCCGGGGGGCTCAGTCGTTTAAGCATCCGGCTTCAGCTCAGGTCATGATCTCATGGTCCGTGGGTTCGGGACCCGTGTCGGGCTCTGTGCTGACAGCTCAGAGCCTGGAGCCTGCTTCAGATTCTGTGTCTCCCTCTCTCTCTACCCCCTCCCGCTCATGCTCTGTCTCTGTCTCTCAAAAATAAATAAATGTTAAAAGAATAAAACAAAAGAAAATTCATAGTTTAAGAAACTCATACCTTGAGTCATTCATTCTCTCACTTGACAGATTTTTATTGGTTGGTTCTTTCCTTGGGCTCTGGGGTCTCTATCATTGACTCTACAGGTAGCTGAGCGATGTTGGCTGAGTCACTTAACCTCTCTGAGCCTTGGTTTCTCAGCCTGTCAGCTTGGCCACGCCTGCCTCCTGGGCACTGGGAAGGATGCATGTCCTGATGCACTTAGCTCTCGCCTCGGCCTGTCATATAGCCAAGTGCTGAACACGAGCTATCACAACGGAGAAAAAGGGGAAGTTGCAGGGAGAGGCAGGGGTCTGGCAGGGGTGCTCACAACCTCAGGAAGAACAGGTGGGCAGGGCTGAGGCCAGGAGGGCACGTGTCCTGTAGCGGTGGCTGGGGCGACGCCGTGAGTGTCCACAGCTTTCTCTCCCAGCGTGCTCTCCCTGCCCGTGGCCAGCAGACGGCTTCTCAGAGGAAGGACAAAGCCGTTTCTTGGCTCAGCGTCTACATTTCTGGCGTGCGCATGGGGAAGTTCCTGCAGATAATCAACGGCTGGAAGACTGGCCTGTCCCCTCGGCCGCCTCCGTCGGACGGACGAGGGTTTGGCTGCTTTCCGGAGGACACTGGCGCCGGCTCCACCTCGGGCCATCTCGGAGCTGTGACCCTTCACGCGGCAGGCTGTGTAGAGTTGCTTGTCACCTCCCGATGGTCCCTGCCATGTTCATTGCCTGGTGCCACTCCCTGGAGGACTCCAGAGCGTGCTGAGAAGTGGGGTGTGGCTCTGCGTTTCCTCATTCGTGAAATGGACCTCCTGGACCCACAGCCAGGATTTCCGCTGCTATCTCAAGTCTCTGGTCCCTTCTGGCGGGTCGGTGTTGGGGCTGTTCTGGTTGTTACACGGCGTCTTGAGGTTGTGGGAGGAAATGAACCGATCAGTGGATGGTGTACTGTTAATGTGTGACAACCAGCTTATCGGGGGTTGGGAGGGAAAGTTCCTGATTTGTAGCTATTTGCCAATTTCCATGTTGTTAATATCTCCACCGCAGACAATTTCAAGCTACTGATGGAAGGTACTGGACGCCAAGATAGGGGGAGATGAGCACAGCCAGCTTCTGGGAGCGATGGTGAGGTACCCCCAGGCCATCGATGCTCCTGGGAGGGGCCCAGCGCACACTCAGTGGTGATTATTACTGTTTTCTTTGAGGGCTGGCCATAGTTGATCTGCCAAATGAAAAATGGTAGTTCTGACACCACCATTGGCCGGCACGTGTGCCCGTTGGGCGCCACGCCAAGAATATTAATGTATGTGACCTCCATTAATCCTCACAACCTTCCATAGCAGAGACTTTTATTCCCATTTTAAAGATGGAGAAACTGAGACCTAGCGATGTTACCCTACTTGACTAAGTTCCCACCCAACAAGCAGCAGAATTGGGTCTCAGAACATGAGGAGGAGGAGGATGCTCGCTAGGGCTGTGAACAGGAGACTCCCATCGGGGATTTGTCGTATGCCAACCGTTCTTACAACCCTCACAGCACATTTCCTAGAAGGACATGGTACTCTGCCCCAAACACAGACTACGGGCAGTGGCTCAGGGAGGCTAAGGAAACCCCTCCCAGGCCACACAGCGGGGACCTGGGGGAGCTGTCCCTCAAGCCCCGTTCTTTCAGCGGCTAACGCTTGGGCGGCCACCACAGCTTCATATCCTACCTTCTGTCGGTGAAGAATCTCTACTTTTAGTCTCCAGACTTCTATAAAATATAAATCTTATTTTGGATGCCCTGCCACATGCAAGGGCCGGGACAGAGGTGAGGGGTGGTGGGTGTTTAGGGAGGGAGGGTCAAGTGCACAGGCCTTGGAGGCGGAAACACCCGGGTCCTGGTGATGGTGGACAAGTCTCTTTCCTGCTCAGAGCCTAGTTTGCTCCTCTATACCCTGGCGATGACGGCGCCCTCCTCACAGATGTGAGGCGAGATCAGGGAAACAAAGTGCATGGCACAGGACCTGGTATACAGCAAGCACTCAATGGACGGAGATTCCCTCCCTCTTCCTTATGGTCCACATCAGGTCCTTCTTTCCAAATGGCCAGGGAAAGAAGACCCCTGTTGAACGTCCCTGTGCACCTCCTGCCCCGGAAAGAAGCGTTGGCAGGTGAGGGCCCAGGACCGGCACATCCCTCCCTGGAAGTCTTGGTGTTTTGAGACCCCGGATCGAGCCTCCCGGGGCTGGAAGGTGGCCCTGTGCATGTGGGCCGCCGCCTGCACCTTCCCAGGGCTCTGCAGACGCTGGCTCACTGGGGCCAGGACAAAGCCCTATTATGAAGGGCGCTCACACACATGTCTGAAGTGTGTGAACCTGCCGCCCCAGCCCGCCCCGGCCCACGGAGGGCTGGCCTCGCTCTGCCCAGCCATTGTTCCCACAGCGCCGAGGAGGTCACGCAGGGTGACGCTGCCCAGAGGCGTCCTTTGTGGGTGTGGGCCACGAACACGCTCTGGCTGAGACAGGACTGGCCCTTCTGCATTTCTGCTTGGTCCTGGTCGCAGGCTGTGGCTCCGGCAGGAGGGAGGAGTCTGGGTGCCCGGGCTCTGTTCAGCATCGGGGTGGGAAGCCAAGTCCCAGGGACTCTCAGAAGGGAGTAGGTGTCTAACCGGAGGATGCTCCCTTGTCTGCAGCCAAGGGGCAGACTACATTTGTTCTCCCCATCAGTAAATATTTATCAAGAGCCCACGATGGGCCAGGCTCTGTGGATGCAGCGAAGCCAGATACAGATCTCTATTCTTGTAGGGCTTACATTCCAGGCTAGGCTTCTTCTAGAAGACCGCCTCTGGCCTTTTCTGGCTTTCCAACTCTATGAAATGATTCACGTATCTTTCCAACAGTCATTCAACAACCATTTGTTGAGGGGCACTCACCGTGATCCCGCAGAGGAGTTTTGGAATACAAGTTGTGCCTCTGAGCTTGTCGGACTTGAGACCTGGGAGCTGAGCCAGGCACTGGCCAAGGACCTTCCGAGGGGTCTGTAAACTTCTGGGCACTTAGACTTCCTGAATACAGGTAGGGCAGCTCAGGTGCCCCTGATCGGCCCTCTCAGGGGTGCTGCAGGTGCAGGTGGCTGGAGGCAACAGTGATCCAACCAGAGGACACACACAGAAATGGAAAGAGGACCCTGGGTTCCTGGGCCCAGAAAAGGGATGCAAGTGTCCGAGACCCAGTGAGGGATGGACAAGTCGACAGACCGTGACATGGAGTTAGAGCCCCCGGCATGGCTGGTGCACGGGAAGGATCGGAGGCAAAGCTGTGAGGTGGGAGCAGGTGGGTCTGGGTCAGGCACTCCTGGTAGGCCCTTCCCCACTGAGCCAAGGGAAGAGAAGTCGGGGAGGGCTTCTTGGAGGAGGCTAGCATGCGCGCGCGCACACACACACACACACACACAGAGGCAGAAACTAACTCATGCCAGAGCTTGACTTTGAAGCTGGATCTATTGATTCTAAATGTGTGTGTGTTTACTTTTTCTCCCTAATGTTTACCCATCCAAGGTCATGGTTTCAAGAATCAGAGCTCATTAGAGGTTCAAAGGAATTTTAGTGGTCATCCTTTCCCTCTCTCTTTTCCTTCCTTCCTTCTTTCCTCTCTCTTCCCCTCTCTCTTTTTCTTTCTTTCTCTCTCTCTCTTTCTATTTCTCTCTCCCTTTCTTCTTCTTTCCTTCCTCTTTCCTTCCTCCTTCTTCTCTTTCTCCTTCATTCCTCCTTCCTACCTTCTTTCCTTCCTTCCTCCCTCCCTCGCTCCTTCCTTCCTTCTTTTTTAGAGCTTCTGGTGCTTTTTTTTCCCTTAGTGTTTATTTCTGAGACAGAGAGAACGAACGAGTTGGGGAGGGGCAGAGAGAGCACGACAGGGGGTCTGAATCAGGCTCTGTGCTGACAGCAGACAGCTCTATGCGGGACTGGAACTCACAAACCATGAGATCGTGACCTGAGCTGAAGTCGGACGCTTCGATTGTCAGCCGAGGAGGCTGAGGCCCAGAGAGGGGTGACGGCTTGCCGCTGTCACACAGCACGTTAGCACCTGAGCAGGGTTGACTGCCCTGGCCACAGAGCCCCGGCCTGGACTTGCCAAGCCTCCGTTCCTGCCGGTGTTGCATCACGGAGCGTGGGTTCTGTGAGTCTGCAGTGCGGTCGGGACAGGCTGCGTCCTTCTGGGAAAGGCCTTCGCGGTCACTCGGAAGCCAAGATTGCAGGGACGGCTAGCGACTGATGAGACAGTGGCCGGTCTGTCTCCTTCAGGAAAGCGACGGGGACTCGCCCAGGCGAGGACAGGTAATCTTGGTAGGGGCGAAATTACAAAACACGTTTTGTCAGTTTTGACTAGTAAATTGGTTTAACACTTGCGGTTGGGGGCGCTTGTCCATTGTACGTGGAGACTGGAGTTCAAGGTGAGAATAAGCCTCCGTCTCTCAGGCTCTTAGGGGTGGGGGGTAGCCAGCACTTGAAAGAAACTTCAGATAGAAAAGAAGGTTGTGCTTCCCAGGTTTGCCTGCGGTGCATTTCTTATCTGTGAGTAATAGGCTTTCACAATCCTCCTCTTCTGTCCTTTTCAGTAACGCACCTCCCGAAGCCAAGTTCTCTTAAAGGAGAAGGCTCCGCTATTTCCGGCCCCGTTTTCCGAGCGGTGCACCTGAGCTAAGAACCTGGGTGCCCCTTGGCGGGCTCGTCCTCCAGCCGGCTCCCATCAATGAAAACCTAAATTAAGAACCCTTGTTTCATCCAGACTAGAAAACCAAACAGAATGAAAACCCCAAGCTCCAAGGATTTCAAAGCAGCCCAGCTTCAGCGGCTTTTGAAGGTAGAAGATGAAAGCCCGAGACAGCAGAATACACCCCGTGGCACGCACGTCTTTGGTGGCGCAGCTGCTGACCAGCGATCCCGGGCGGGCGGTCCCCAGGCCTGCCAACCGGGCGGGCTGTCCGGAACCTTCCTCCCGCCACGAGAGCTAGGAGTGCGGCCCCGTCTCTCACGCTCATGACCCGTGTGGTCTCTCGCCCGCGTTACATTACCCTTCCGACGGGTGGGACATTTCCTGGTTCTCTGCGGGTGTTTAAGAATCTCTTAAGCAAGGTGGAATTTACCTCTATAAATCTCGCTCCCGGAACTTTCTATACATTGTTGCAATTCATTAATGGAGGGTGGTTTTATTATTATTATTAGTATTTTTTCTCTCTATTTCTGAGTTCGTAGGAAGCAGGAAACAAAGGCTCAGAGAGGCGTAGCAACCGGCTCAGGGTCCCACAGCTGGTTGGCGATGGAACCAGGACCTGGGCCCGCTCCTAAAACCCTTCTATTTTCCATACCAGGGCCAGTCATCACGACCAACAAGGTCTCAGAGTAAGTCTGCACAAAGAGCAAATGCCTGTCACACCCCTTCCTCCTGTCCCTTGTCCTTGCTCGATAGTTTGGGCTGCTTTTTACCATAATCGTCGACTTTTAATTTTTTTTTTTTTTTTTTTTTGCTTTTTGCAAATATCCGTAGCTGTGGGTCAGCCACAGCCGCGAGAGAGTGCACAGGGGGCGTCTGAGCGTTACCTCGCAGCCCTCCCCAGGGAAGGGGGTAAGCAGGCTCCCCGGACTCACGCGGAACATTGTGGAGCGTCTTGCACTTTTGGTAAGTGACAATTTTTGCAAATTGCGGGTAAAGAACTTAAATGTCTAATTAAATCCTGAAGATGTACCGGAGTTTGAAACCGTGATTGATGTTCACGGAGGTGCGGGTCCCTGATGGAGGCTGCCTGACAGGGACTGCGGAGCCGGCTCGGCAGCTGATGTCTTGTTGTGATCCGTGTTGTCATTTTTTCATTACTGATTAAAATTAAAAATCTGCTTGGCAAATCCATTGTAAAAATTCCCTTCATGAGCATCGACGGGTACAAATTATTTTGTCAATCGTCTGGCAATCAAAGTGGGGCTGGAGACGGCTCTAGCCCACACTTCTTTTATATCCCCCTCCTCGCTCACGCCAATGACTTTTCACAACAAAGTTTGAGAAAGCGTAGGTAGTACTCTTGGCAGGGCTCAAAAAAAAAAATGAGAGATTCATCTCTATTTTTTTAATGAAATGTTGTGTTTATGTGCACCCCTCCCCCTGCCGCAAGCGGAGGGGAAGGTTCATGGTGGGAGAGCCAGTCTGCGCTCTGTAATTGTCTAATGCCTTGTAATGACAGGTGGATAATAGTAATAAAAGCCTTTATTAGGATAAGAATCTGTTTTGAGACTGGAAGCATAAATTGTCTAAAACCACGAGGCAGAAAAGGAATCTTGCTAACCTGCAAACCAAATGGAAAATACTTACAGGGACCCCATTGAGAGAGTTTTTGACTCGGTATCTGGGCGTCATTAAGAGCTGGAGGGAGGAAGGGAGAGCACGCAGGTGACGCGGAGCTGCATGCGGAGCGCCGAGCTGGAAGACCTGGATTCCAGTGCTGAGTGACCCTGGGCAGGGCAATTCCCCTCTCTGGGCCCTGTTTCCTCTTTTGCAAGATAAAGAGATCAGATCACTCAGCTACTTCCTGGGTTCTCTCCGATGCACACTCTGCAGAGATGTTGATTCATCTGAAGTCTGGAAGTCAGCTGGACCTTTAAAAATGCTCCGGATTCGTCTCCTGAGGCAGAATGAGGTGCAGAGAAGAGAGCATCCCAAGGTTTGGAGCTGGAAGTACTGGGTTGGATCTTGGTCAGCTACAAACAAGTTCTGGGTCTTGAGAAATTCGCTCATGCCTTAGGGGGTCAGTCCCCTCCGTCTTAAGTGAAGAAATGAGACAGCATCTGAGAGGGGGCTTGCCATGTGGTAAGCGCCGAATCGGTATTTTCATTAAGGTAAAATTGGTATTTGGCATGATATTAGTTTCAGGTGTACAACATAATAACTTAATGCTTGTATACACTACGCAGTGATCACCACGTTAAGTTACCACCTAGTTACCGTCTGTCACCGTACACTTGACCTCCTTCGCTCATTTCGCTCACTCAACGCCCTTCCCCTCTGGTGACCAGCAATCTGTTCTCTGTGTCTATGAGTTCTGTTCTGTTTGTTCATGTGTTTTTAGATTCCACGTAGAAGTGAAATCCTATGATATTTGCTTTTCTCGGTCTGATTTAATTTTTTAAGTGTTTATTTCTGAGACGGGTGGAGGAGGGGCAGAGGGAGGGAGACACAGAATCTGCAGCAGGCTCCAGGATCTGAGCTGTCAGCACCGAACCCGATGCGGGGCTTGAGCTCACGAATCGTGAACTCATGACCTGAGCTGAAGTCTGACGCTTAACTCACTGAGCCACCCGGGCGCCCCTCTCTGTCTGATTTACTTCACTTAGCACAATACTGTCAAGGTCCATCCATGTTGTTGCAAGTGCCTTGAGTAATATTCCAGTGTATATACACGGTACATCTCCTTCATCCATTTCCCCATCAGTGGGCACTTAGGTCGTTTCCCTATCTTGGCTATTGTCAATAAAGTTGCCATGAATGGAAGGCTGCAAAATCTTTTTGAATTAGTGTTTCCATTTTCTTTGTGTAAAAACCCAGAAGGAGAGCTGGATCATATGTTCTATTATTTTTCATGTTTATTTATTTATTTTTGAGGTGGAGAGGGACAGAGAGAGAATCCCAAGCAGACTCCGCACTGTCAGTGCAGAGATTGATGTGGGGCTTGAACTCACGAACTGTGAGATCTTGACCTGGGCTGAAACCAAGAATGGGATGCTTAACCACTGAGCCTCCCAGGAGCCCCTGTTTGTTCTATTTTTAATTTTTTGAGGAAACTCCCTACTGTTTTCCATACCGGCTGCACCAACTTACATATCCACCAAGAGTGCGCGAGGGTTCTCTTTTTCCACTTCCTCCCCAGCCCTTGTTATTTCTTGTCTTTTTGATAAGAGTCATCCTGACAGGTGAGAGGTGGTATCTCATTGTGGTTTTGATTTGCATTTTTCTGATGATGAGTGATGCTGAGCACCTTCTCATGTACCTGTTGGCCGTCTGGATGTCTTCTTTAGAAGTATCTATCTGCCTAGATCCTCTGCCCATTTGTAGTCAGATTTTTTTGTTTGCTATTGAGTTCTCTCTGTATCTTGGGTATTAGCCGCTGATCAGATACACGGTTTGCAAATATTTTCTTTCATACCTGGAGGTTGCCTTTTTGTTTTGTCGAAGGTTTCTTTTGCTGTGCAGAAGCTTTTTGGTTTGATGTGGTTCCAGTTGTTCAGTTTTGCTTTGGTCGCCTTTGCTTTTGGGGTCAGATCCGAAACTGTAACGCTGAGATCAGTATCAAGGAGCTTATCCTTCAGGTGTCTTCTGGGAGTTTCATGGTCTCTGGCCTTACATTCAAGTCTTCAATCCATTTTGAGTGAAGTGTTGTGTGTGGTGTAAGATAGCGGTCTAGTTTCAGTCATATGCTTCTAGCCTTCCAGTTTTCCTAGCACCATTATAAAAGCGATTGCCCTTTCCCCGTTATGTCGTTTTGGCTCCTTTGTCATCAATTAATGAACTACATATGTGGGTTTGTTTCTGGGCTCTGTATTCTGTTCTGTTGATCTCTGCATCTGTTTTTATGCCAATATCATGCTGTTTAGATTACTGTAGCTTTGCAGTGTAGTTCGAATTCAGGGTGCACCATCACTCTGGTTTTGTTCTTTATCACAATTGCTTGGACAAGTTCGGATCTTTGGGGTTCCACCTAAATTTTAAAATTTGGTCTAGTTCTGTGAAAAATGCAATTGCAATTTTGATAAGGCTTGCATTGAATTTGCAAATAGTCTTGGGCAGTATGGACATTTTAACAATATAAATTTTTCCACTCTAGGAGCACAGAATATGTTTCTATTTATTTGTGTCTTCTTTCATTTCTTCCACCAATGTCTTATAATTTTCAGGTATAGGTCCTTCACCTCCTTGGTTAAATTTACTCCTAGGTATTTTATTCTTTTTGAGGCAGTTGTAAATGGGATGGTTTAAAAAATTTTTCCTAATAGTTCATTATTGATGTAGAGAAATGCAACAGATTTCTGTATAGTGATTTTTTCCCCCTGCAACTATACTGAATTCATTTATTAGTTCTAACAGTCTTTTTTAATGGAGTCTTTTGGATTTTCTGTATGTAATATTATGTCATCTGAGAATAGTGACAGTTTAACTTCTGCCTTTCCATGTGGATATTTCCCCCCTCCTTTAATTGCTATTGCTAGGATTTCTAATACTATGTTGAATAAAATTGGGGAGAATGGAAACCCTGTCTTGTTGCTGATCTTAGAGAAAAAACACTCACCAGTGAGCATTATGTTAGCTATGGACTTGCCGTACATGTCAGAGAACATTACCTCTATTCCAACTTTGTTGAGAGTTCTTGACAGAAATGGATATTGAATTCTGTTAAGTAGTTTTTTTCTGCTTCCATTGAGAGGATCATGATATTTTTATATTTCATTTTGTCAATGTGTATCATATAGATTGACTTGTGGTTGTTCAACCATCCTTGCATTCCTGGAATAAATCACACTTGATCATGGTGTATGATCTTTTTAATGTGTTGTTGAATTCAGTTTGCTGATATTTAGTTGTTGAGGATTTTTTCATCTATGTTCATCAGGGATATTGGCCTGTAATTTTCTTTCTCTCTCCCTCCTTCTTCCTTTTCTTTCTTTCTTTCTTTCTTTCTTTCTTTCTTTCTTTCTTTCTTCCTTCCTTCCTTCCTTCCTTCCTTCCTTCCTTCCTTCCTTCCTTCCTTCCTTCCTTCCTTCCTTCCTTCCTCCTTCCTTCTGTGTCTTTGTCTGGTTTTGGTATCAGCTAATACTGATCTCATAAAATAAGTTTGGGAGTGTTCCCTCCTCCTTAATTATTTGGAAGAGTTTGAGAAAGATAGGTATTAAATCGTTGAATGTTTGGTACAATTCACTGGTTATGCTGTCTGGGTCTGGACTTTTGTTTATTGAGGGTTTTTGATTACTGACTCAATCTCCTTACAAGTGATCATCTATTTAGATTTTCTGTTTCTTCATGATCCTGTCTTGGAAGATTGTGTTTCTAGGAATTTATTTCTTCTCTGTTGTGCAATTTGTTGGTATGTAATTGTTCATGGTAGTCTCTTAGGACCCTTTGTATTTCTGTGGTATCAGTTGTGACTGCTCTTTCATTCCTGAGTTTATTTGTTTGGTTTCTATTCCATTTATTGTCACTCGAATCTTTATTTTTTCCTTCCTTCTACTAATTTTGGGCTTTTTTTGTTCCTTTAGGTGTAAAGTTAGACTGTTATTTGAGGTTTGTCTTGTTTCTTGAGGTGGATCTGTGTCTCTGTGAATTTCCCTCTTAGGACTGCTTTTGCTACATCTCATAGATTGTGAACTGTTGTGCTTCCATTTTCGTTTGTCTCAAGGTATTTTTTTGATTTCCCCTTTGATTTCTTAATTGACCCATTGGTAATTCAGTAGGATATGGTTTAATCTCCACATATTTGCTATTTCCCAATTTTTCTTCTTGTAATTGATCTCTAGTTTCATACCATTGTGGTTGGAGAAGACACTTGATATGATTTTAGTCCTCTTAACTTTATCAGGACCTGTTTTGTGGCCCAACATAAGATCTGTCCTGGGGAAGGTTCCATGTGTGCTTGAGAAGAATGTGTATTCCGCTGATTTTGGATGGGATATTCTATATTTATCTATCAAGTTCATCTGGCCTAACATGTCATTTAGTGTCCCCTTAGCCCGAGGCCGAGCTCAGAGATGGTGTCTCTCTGCCTATGTTCCTAGAGGGTGCCTCTATAACCTCTAGATGTGTATCAAACCTGGAGCTTGTCCCTCAGGTTCAAGCTCTAGGATAAAAAGATGGACCTTTTCATAGCAGCCTGGGCTGTGTTTTAGGCTGCTGTCTGTGCAGTGTTCTGGGTGTGGCAGGTTGCCAAGAGCTGTCTTTCTGATTGTTACAGTCCGGCGGAGCCCAGAAATGCGAGCCCCTCTGGCCACCAGTGCCAGGTGATCCAGGGGCGTCCCCTGTGAAGACTGCACGCACCTGCCAGCCTTGGTGAGGCTGTGGGAGACTGCTGAGGGCAGAGCGCACCATGGCCTTAGCAGGGCCAGGGAAGACCACTGGGAAGGGCACACCTGCGGCTTTCGTGAGGCTGTGTTTCCCTGTGTCTGTGCTAGCACGGTAGAGGGAAAGCACAAAGATGGCATTTGCTAGAATCTCGGTCCCCCAAGAAAGGCTGAGCTGGTCCCTGCCCCTCCAGCAGATGCCTTACGGTGAGCAAATGAATCTTCACATGTTATCCAACCACTTTCAAACTGCTGTCTTTGAGCTGGGCCCAGGATTAGTGAGTTTGTGTGTAAGCCCCCTTGAAAGCAGTATCTCAGATCCCCACAGCCCCCACAGTGTCCCTCCCCGTCTCCTGGCGCCCAGACCCCTATAGCACCCCCAGCGTCCCTCCCAGTCCCATAGCTTCCAGACACGACAGCCCCCAGATGTGCTTCATTGGTTTCCAAAGCCAGACATGTTTGAGGTATCATCTGTCTGGTGCAGGTCCCAAGGCGGGGGTGCCCAGTGTAGGGCATAAACCCCGCACTCCTCAGGGAGAGCCTCGGGACCTGTGAGATCCTCCCCAGTGTGGGTCGCTTTACCAGGAGTGGGGTTTTTGGCGAGTCCACTTCTCTGACTCTCCTACCCATTTCAGTGTGGTCTTTTATTCCCTTGTTGAGAAGGGAACTATTCAACTATCTCCGTTCTTTTGCAGTGGAGAGCATTCCATACTGCAGGTGTAGATTTCCATGGGAGGCGGTGAGAGTTCAGGCTCTCCCCATGTCACATCTTGAACTGTCTCCATGGATTAAAAAAAAAAAATCCCTGTTTTGGCTATTGTTGACAGTGCTGCTATGAACGTTGGGGTACATGTGCTCCTATGCATCAGCACTTCTGTATCCCTTGGGTAAATCCCTAGCAGTGCTATTGCTGGGTCATAAGGGAGTTCTATGGATAGTTTTTTGAGGAACCTCCATGCTGTTTTCCAGAGCAGCTGCACCAGATTACATTCCCACCAGCAGTGTAGGAGGGCGCCCGTCTCTCCACACCCTCGCCAGCATCTATAGCCAAAACATGGAAAGAGCCTAAATGTCTATCACCTGATGAGTGGATCAAGAAGATGTGGTATATATACACAATGGAGTACTACATGGCAATGAGGAAGAATGAAATCTGGCCATTTGTAACAAAGTGGGTGGACCTCGAGGGTGTCATGCTAAGTGAAATAAGTCAGGCAGAGAAGGACAGATACCATATGTTTGCAAGCATAGGCCTAACAGGAGAACAGGAGAAACCTAATGGAGGACCAGGGGGAGGGGAAGAGGGAAAGAGAGTTGGGGAGAGAGAGGGATGCAAAACTTGAGAGACTATTGAATGCTAAAAAATGAACTGAGAGTTGAAGGGGAAGGGGGAGGGGGGAAAGGAGGTGGTGGTGATGGAGGAGGGCACTTGAGGGGAAGAGCACTGGGTGTTGTATGGAAAACAATTTGACAATAAAATATTATGGAAAAAAATTATGTTGAAAAAACCAAAAAAAAAAAAACCAATCAGCTACGCAAAGAAGTCTTTGAAGGCCTCTGAGAAAGAAAATGACTGTGTGGATGTGTTTCCCAGGCCCCCAGACCCCTAACGTTGTCGATCACCAGTTACAGTATGTGTGGTGTCCCCACGCCTACCAGACGTAATTCCACTCAGTTCTGACACCATCTACCTGGAGAGAGCATCAGACCCACAGGTTAAAGCTCGGTCCTAACAGGACTGCCCCCACCCTTCACTTAAGATACCAATTGCAAGTCTATGTTGTCACCTGTGCTTCTGACCCACCAGCTATTGATTGGAGGTTATGGTGACTCCCTCTCTGGGCACCATGAACTTGCTAGTGTGGCTCAGAGAACTCAGAGACACGTTTGACTTCACAGATTACCAATTTATTATAACAGGATATAACTCAGGAAGAGCAAGATGGAGGAGATGCACAGGGCAAGGATGGAGGGAGGGTAGTGAAGCTTCCCTACCCTCTCTGAGCTTGTCACCCTCCCCACATCTCCAGATGCTTACTTACCAACTTGGGACCCCTTCACACTTGGCTTTTGGAGGCTTTGGTACATAGGTGTGATTGATAAAATCGTTGGCCATCCGTGACGGATTAGACCTCCAACTCCTCTCTTCCTGTCTGGGGGTCAAGAGTGAGGGATACTGAAAGTTGCAATGCTCCAGTCACATGGTGTGTTCCCATGGCAACCAGCCCTCCATCCTTAGGTGCTTTCCAAAAGTCATCTCATTAACACAAACTTAGTCGTAGTTGGAAGAGGTTTGTTATGAATATTAAGACACTTTTATGGCTCTTATCACGGAGGAAATTCCAAGGGATTTAGTAGCTCTGTGCCAGAAATAGGGACAAAGACCAAACATGTATTTCTTCTTATAGATCACGGCATCACCTCCTAGCTCCAACCCAGCTCCCACCAGCCTGCTTTGGGCTCCTTGAATTCTACTCAGGGGAGTTGGGGGCACCTGCTCTTGGCAGTGAGCATCTGGAGGGCAGGGATGATCTCCATTTCTGGGTTCCCAGAGCCCAGCCTAGTGCCCCGCACTAAACAGGTGCCGTGTGCACCACGTGGACTAAAGGAGTGGATTTTGATTGAACGCAAGGGAACGTGGGAATGTGAATTTCCCCAAACAAGATACAGCTGATCGCAAGATGACCTGAAACCAGTGCCTGGTCCCGGGGGTCCCAACAGCACCGGGGTCTTGTCTTAACACGCATCCCATCCAACAGACATGAGTTCTATATCTCAGGATGAGACATCACCCTCTTGCCAAGGTTCTCAGACACAGGGACAAATGGAGCCGTGAGAGGCAACTTGTAGGTCCTTCTAGAACCGAAACAGACTTCATTAAAAAATATTTTATTCTATTTGGGTTCTTTGTTATAATTCATGCAACTTCATTTTCCCTTCCTCCCTCCTGAAAATCTAAATGTTTCCATTCTTTCAGGAAATGCAAAAGCAGAATATGTCTTTAAAGGATTGAGACCGTAGGGTCATCTCTGATGAAAAACAGTATGCTTTCTGTTTTTTTTTTTTTATAGACTTGTCTGCTTATTAAATACCTTGAAGAAATCACAGTGTGGATTAAGAGTTTGTAAACAATTGAAATCAGGAGGCTCAGAATTCCAACTCTCCATCCTTTTCTCACTGAATTGGAATATTTCTATTTCTTCACACATAGCTAGCATGTGAGTCTCATACTAAAAATAAGGGTATTATAAAGTGCAAATAAATCCACATTTTATTCTCCATAATACAGTAGGTACAGGGCTGCTGGGGATAAGGGCCATGGATATTTGAATGGTTTAAAAAAAAACCTTTAATAGTTGGGCAATTTTCTATTTTGGAAAAGCGTTCATTTTATAGGATGATTTCCCCAAACCTATATTTTGTGGATATTTTGCTAATGTGCCAACCCACGGCTGGAAAGATAGGCATGCACTTCCACACCCTTGAAACGGGAGCTCATGCATAAAGTGGCGGATGAGAGTCCGGTATCCAGGAGCCCAGCGAGCCAGGTTCTCTCTGATCCTTCCCTGGTGAGGCTGGTGCAGACGGGACATTTGGAGAAGTGTTATCTGAGAGTCTACTGTCCATTTGCATGTCCACCCACTTCCCTTCTGGACCCATCATTGTTGAACGAAGTTTAATTTACTTATTTTCCCCCCGCACTCACAGGAGTGCAGAAATGCACCAGACTCAGAACTTGCCGTTCGGGAGCGCTCCGCACTAATTGGAGAGACAAACAGAGCAGGAGGGAAGGGCTGGGTGGGGAGAATTTGACAACAGGATGTGGAATGGGTCACTTTTGAATTCCATCCTGGTTGCAGACTCTATCAATAAACAGTAATGCTGACTGATGTGAATAGTATGGGCTAATGCCATGGTCAGCTGACCACCCTCTTCCACACTCCCACCCTGGGTCAGAGGCAGACGTCGCTAAGCGACAGTGGCACACTTCCCCGTTGAGCCAGGGGCAACCGTTGCCAGCCCATTGGAGTTGGTACAGGAGGGTAAATCTAGGTGTCAGTTGGGGTCTGGTGGTTGGAAAGGGCCCTGTGTTAGGGAGGAGGAGACCCCTTTGCTGCTCATTCTCTGGATAACACAAGCAAGACTACAAATTAGGGGACAATCAATGATCTTTCAAGTCTTTTCCAGCTCTGACATGTTAGCCACAAGTTAATTGTTGGGGACATACTTAAGCCAGTGTACCGGGGTTGAGGACCTGCGTGTTGAGTGTTGTGTTAGCTCTGGGGATGTGAGAAGTGTAAGTCATGGCCTTTAGGAGGAGATGAGCATGTGCACAGTGAATCCTAATATCACTACAGTGTGAACAAAAAGTCATGGTGCTTTGGGGAAGGGCTCTGGGAGACAGGAGAGGAAAAGATCAATTGTGGGGAAGACTGAGAAGCGTTGATGGAAGGCGTGGCATGTAATCTAAGTCTTGATGGATGAAAAGGAACCCAGGAAGCAAAGAGAGTTTGAGCTGCCTTTCAATCCAAGATGCTCCCCTGTTTCTGCAAAGTAGGGATGTGACATCCACCTCTCATTGAGATCCAACAAGACAAGGGCTGGGATGTGCCCTTAATGCTTTATACAAAGCTTTATTGTTACACCACGCATTAGTTCTTTCAAGAAATATTTGTTGAGCACCTACTACGTGCCAGGAGTACCCAAACCCTGGGGATAAAGAGGCAGATGGGAGGCAACAACTCTCCCTCCAAGAAGTCTGCATTCTGGTCAGCATTTCCAATTTTGTTGAATGTCCCAGTGTGTGAGCGTTTTGACATGAGGCCCTTCAAATGGTCAGTCACAGTCAGTGAGGCTATACCTGGTGAGTTTCACAAACAAGTGAGATGCACCGTCTGAGTGTCTGGGATTTAGAACCTTATTGTTTCAAGGAAACTGTGCTGGGGAGGTAGCTATGCTCTCCTGGAGATCTTCCAGGAGAAGGGTAAAGAGAAGCATCATCTTTGTCAAAGATTAGTTGACCATATAGTTGTGGGTCCATTTCTGGGTTCTCTGTTCTGATCCACTGGTCCATGTGTCTGTTTTTGTGCCAGCACCATACTGTGTTGATGATGACAGCTTTGTAGGACAGCTTGAATTGTGATGCCTCCAGCTTTGATTTTCTTTCTCAACATGCCTTTGGCTATTTGGGGTCTTTTCTGGATCCATACAAATTTTAAGATTGTTTGTTCTAGCTCTGGGAAGAATGCTGGTGTTATTCTGAGAGGGATTGCATTGGAGGTGTAAGATGCTTTGGGTAGTAGAGACATTTTAACAGTATTTGTTCTAGCAGATTTTTGGTGCAGTCTCTTGGGTTTTCTATGTAAGGTATCACGTCATCTGCGAAGAGTGAAAGGCTTAACTTCTTCTTTGGCAATTTATAGGTAAGTGATGACTCACCGGGTTCTACTCATGGAACCAATATGACACTGAATGTTAACTAACTTGAATTTAAATAAATAAAGGTAGAAAAGAAGCATCACTGTAAAGGCAAGGACCGCAACAAGACATGAAGGAGGAGCTCAGCGTGGCTCCTGGTCTGGGGCGTGAGCCCTGCAGACACGGGGCTGAGGGCTGGGGTGTCTGCAGGTGGCTGGGCGTGGTCACCACTGTGGCTCCACCCGAGTCTTCCAAGAGCTCGTGGGCCCCCCTTATGAATGCGGGGACTGAGGATTGCCGGGGTGAGCTCTGCTGCAGAGGCTCACGGCATGCATGGTGCAGAGTGGCCGTAGCATCGAACCCAGTGTTAGCATCTCTGTCCCAACCCCACCAGCTGGACTCAGCCCTCCCACCTGCGAGTTCCCCGCGGAGGCTTCACAGAAAGCGTGGAAGGAAGTCACCACGAGACGACCTGGAGCTCGTGAACTGGGCCAACTCCTGGCTTCATTGCTTATTTACTGGGTGTCCCTGGCCATGTCCGCTCTGCGAGCCTCAGTTTCTACATCCGTAGCATGCGGATCTGAAGGAGCTGACTCAGGCAGGGTGGCAGGAATGGGCAGTGAGGCAGGAGGGAGAGACATTCAGAGGAAGCGTGTGGCCAGGGCTGGCTGTGAGATCAGCCTCGACGGCCAGCCACTGCCTGAGCCCCTCCGGCATCAGGCACCAGCCTCCACAAGAGAGAGAGGGGCCTCTGGGGCTGCTTTGTCACCCACCCCCGAAGCTGCCACTGCCAGGCCGGGCGCACACGGTGTCCTAAAACGCTCCCTGCCTCTCCCAAGCTGATACATACTTGTCGTGGGCGATGTTCCCACTATCAGACATTTGGTAGAATCATAAAAATCCATTCCCACCCTGCTTAATACATTTGCATGTTTCTTCCTTGACAGGCCTGGGCGCGTTGGGTTTGGGGTCCCACCGTCCTGAGGCCCACGCTTCTGGTGTGCCTGGCGAGGGAACGCGTGTGGGAACTGCCCAGGCTGCTGAAACAAGAAAAGAGAAGGCAGGACCCAGGGCAAGCGTGCAGGTGCAGCCTCCCCCGGGGTGTGTCCAGTTGCCTCTTTCCGTAGCCTCCCAAGTCAGGAAGAGGCTCGCACACATTCAGGGCTTGAGAGCTGTTTCTAACTACATGCCCACGTTAATCTCTCAGCCTCAGTGTTTATGAAACGGGAATAATAAAAATGCCCACCCGTACGGTTAAGTGATTAAGCGGAGCGATGCCTGAAGACAGCTGCGCCCCCTGCCCAGCTCGGGGTGAGAGCTCAGTGTGGGGTATGTCGTGAAGGCATTAATGTTACAAGTCTCCAAACTTTGTGATATTATGGTAGGAGCCTTGTCCATGAGTCTCACTTAAAACTCACGATAGCCCTGGCTGAGGAGGGCTGCTGTCAGATCTTTATTTTGTACATAAGGAAACCCAGGCTTAGGGAGGGGCGTGGCACAACCAGGTGAAACCCAGGAGTTTGCCAGAGCCGCTGGTGCGGTCCCCCTGCCGCACCCACCGCAGCCCAGGAAGCCTGACCTCGGGCAGCACGCGGAAGCAGGTTCTGGCTGCAGACGGGGACTCGAGACGGTCAGCCGGGAATCCGAAGCGCCGCGTCAACCAAGGCTCTTACGGATGCTTCTGGAGGGCCCTCCCTCTGGCAAGATGGGCATGTTGGTTCCCAAGGTCTGGAAGCCTCAAGCATGCATGGCCCTCAAACCTCAAAAAGGGTTTGGCTGCTGTGGTGTTTCTGGCAACAGATGCTGTTGATTTTTCAAGCCAAGTGGCTAGTGGAGCGCCACCAGCTACAACCCGCTGCTAGAAGCCCCTCGCTGTGGTCCACGGGGGAGGCTTGCAGTAGAGCCCCCAGGGGGTGGGCTCCCTGGATTGCTCTCTCCTTTCCTGTAGGTTGGCATGTGTCTGCGGCAGGGGACACACAGTGACGGGACCCACGGTGACAGTGGACCCGGTGACAGGGGACACACAGTGACAGGGGACCCATGGTGACAGGGGACTCACAGTGACAGGGGACCCATGGTGACAGGGGATCCATGGTGACAGGGGACACATGGAAACAGGGGACCCACGGTGACAGGGGACCCACGGTGAGTCTCTCTCCATGACAGGGCTCTGTAGACCGTCAGAGCTCCTCTGAGGTTTGTGGGTCCCACCATGTTTGCTATTGGCTTGGACACTGGTCTCCTCCTCGGGGCGGGGGGTATGTGTGCCCAGAACTGCTTGCTGCCAGGCCAGCACCCTTTTCAGTCCTTACGTGTTTCCAAAACTGCTGTGGGACTGGCTCCTGGAGAACGTCCTGCAGATATTGAAGCAAATGCCATGGTGATTCTGATGTCTGTCTCCATGGATGGCCTTGTCCACCTCTGTCTGCTCCTCACCAGACTGGATGCAGGGCAGGGTCCTGGCCCCTCCTGTTCCCCAATGTATCCTCAGAGCCTAGGACAGGGTGCTCTGGAGCAGCGTATAGCAAGCGCTCAAGGTATTGAACGAGTGGGTGGATGGACGGTTGTATCAGTGGAGGCTGGGGGGATTTGACCTTAACTTGGACATATTTAGGGCAGCCATTACCAGTCCACGGCTCTGCGCCGGCAACTGGTATAAAGTCTTGTGCTCAACATCTGCTTCATCAGGGAGCTGGTGCCGATTATCCATTAAGTGATGGGCCTCTCCCCTTTCTATACCCAGAGTTTGGGCCCAGACCTGGAATAGTGGGTGCATGTTAGTGTTTGTTGAGATGAACAGCTGGTGCGGAACCAAAACCATCAGGTGAGGGATCCTTTTGTGCCAACTCCTGATCCTCCTCCCAGTATCCTCTGTCTGTTCTTGGGAACCCTCTGTGTGTGAAGAAATATAATTACACCAAAAAATGCTCAGCACGCATAAAAGTGCCCACTACACTAAGAATCTCAATTAGGGTCAGCGTGCTAACCTCTAAACGTTAGGAACACAGCTAGAGGTTTGGGGTTTGTGGGGCAGCTGTTGACATTTGTATCAGTCAGGATAGGTTAGCTTATGCTGTATAACAAATAGCCCCAATATCACAATGGTTAATCCAAGAGAAGTTTATTGTTCACTCCCATTGCACAGTGTAGTGGGTGAGGTAATGACCGTCACATGAATAAAAGGGAAAATTATGATTGCGATGCTTACTTCAAAAGGGAATGTGATACACTGATTGCAGACATGGTCCCAATTCTCCACCCTTCCCTGTGCAGTGTGACTTTTTGGTTCCTCCCAATAAGAGGTGGATGGTTTTTCTCCACCCTGTGCCTACGGGATGACCTGTGACTTGCTTTGACCAATGGGATGCACTGAAAGTGATGCCATGCTAATTCCAAGTCTAGACGTCAAGAGGCCTTACGCACTTTTGCCACCAGCATGAGAACACAGCCAGGTGAGCCTGCTGTGGAACACGGCAGTGTTACACCAGCAGAACCAGCCTCCAGCCTGGACTTGCCAGCGGACCCCAGAGAGAAGCGTGAAGCTGCCTGAGATCAGCTGAGCCGGGCCCACGTTGGCAGAAGTGTCCAGCTGACTTATAGACTTCTAGAAATAACACATGGTGGCTGTGTTAGGTTTTCAAGTGGTTTGTTTTACAGCATGATCATGGCAATACATGACTGATAGAGGGAGCTCCATGAGAATGTGGAATCAGAGAATTGACTAGTCTTGGAAATCAGGGAGGGCTTCCCTGAGGAAACAAAGACTCTCCTGAGACCTGGTGACAGAGCAGAGGAGGCGTTAACTAGGCGAAAGGGTGGAGAAGAAGGGGTAGAACGTGTGTGCAAAGGCCCAGTGGTGGGAGGAACTTGGCCTCTTCAGAGACCGACAGAGGCCAGTGTGGTGGGCAGGGGCACAGCAACAATGCTGGCACCCCTCCCCACACCTTTATAAATAAGCCTTTCATTTCCAGGGAACTCGACACCCCACTTCCCATGAGAATTCTCTTCCCCATGGCTGGGGCTGTTTGTATAACACAGTCCTTGAAGGCTCTGCTTTCATGAGTGCCAGGGAATCCAAGTGGGTGACCCAAGATGGCAGAGCTAAAAGTACTCTTAGAGGTTGTCTGGACCAACCTGTTCTTTAACGACTGGGGAGTAGAGGCCTGCAGAGGGGGCGTGGCGGGTTTAGGGAGTTCTGGGATGGCCACATGTGTGCAGAACGACGTGCCATTTCCCAATGTGACCTGCGTGAGCTAGGTGAACCCCATGCGCAGGAGTTTGGAATTTTTCTGTAAGAAAACGTATCTGCTAGATGGTTTCATTTTATTCTTACAAAAACCTTAGGTAACATTTAAGGTAGGGCTGGGGATTCCCATTTTAAAGACAAAGAGATGAAGGCTCAGAGAAGTTAACGTTTGGCCAGGTAGAGGTGGGTTGAGTTGGAGGTTAAACCACATGGAGAACTATGTGTTCTTTGTTTTCATACCCTCAGGCCCACAGCCAGCACTGAGAGGTGGAGGGTGGTGTGATTCAAGCTGTGTGTTCACACCACAAATGTCTAGAGAGCACCGGACGAGTGGGAAGGGGTTGAGGCAGGAGACTCTTTGGAAGCATATGTGTCTGGTAAAGAAGGGGCCCGGGGATCGTGCAGACAGGGTGTTTGCAAAGCAGATGTCTTCACGTCCCCACAAAACATGATGCAGAATCCAGAGTGCGTTTCATTGGGTTGGAAGGTTATGGTCTCATTTTTCCAAGCCTCTTGCTTGTCTGCAACTTCAGATTCCTCACCTGGAAATATAGTTTGTAATACTATTCCCCTAATGATGGCTAAGGTTCGAGTGAGACATGAGTACTTAAAAAAGAAACTATTTTCAAACTTAAGAATAACAAGAGTAATGTAACTAATACCCATATATACCCACTGCCCAGAAGAAATGAATACTAATGTTTTGCTAAACTGGCTTTGGTTTTCTGTTTGTTTTGGAAACAAAATCTTCATAAGTTGTACTGGCGCTCCATTTGTTCCCTTCTCCAAATCTGTCCCTACTCACTGCCTTGGGCACCACTGTCTGGAATTGGATGCATTCTTTCTGCACTTTTAGTACCAAAGAACCTATCCGTAAATGGTAAATGGTATTGTTTTGTGTTTTAAACCTGTGTATATACGGCATCACACATATCATTCGGCAATGTGGATATTCTCATAGATAAATTTAATCCATTTACTTTTATTGTGATTCTTCACATACTTATTTTTTTGTTTGTTTTGCTTTTTACACATATACATTTTCTTGATTCCTCTCTTTTGTCTTTTCACTTGCCTTCTATTCCAGTAGGTGGCAATTTATGGCCTGAGGGCCAAACCTGGCCTGCCACTAATTTTTGGAAATAAAATTTTATTGGAACATAGTTATGCTCATTGATTTACATATTGTCCATGGCTGTTTTTGCATTATAGTGACAGAACTGAACAGTTGGTAGGAATCATACAGCTCTCAAGGTTGAAGGTACTTATTATCTGGCCCTTTCGAGAAAAAGTTTGCCCAGACCTGTCTGTAGGATTGATTTGATATTTTGTAACTATGGGTTTGGAGGAAATACATTCTACATTTATATTTTTAGCAGTTGCCCTCAAAATTTTAAGGTGAATATTTAGCAAAATGTGTAACTCTGTATCCTCTGCCATCACTACTCAGGGGCCTTAGAACGTTTTTGCTCCTGAACTCTTCCTTCCTTTAAAGAGTATTAATGTTGTTTTGTATTTTAGTTCTGTCCTATATTCACTCTCCATGTTGTCATCCTCACTTCCTTTCAGTCAATATTTATTTGGATTTTCACCTGCTGACCATTTTGTCGGCTCACACTGCTTCCTGCCCTCCTCTCCTTTCTGACTTTGCTTTATTGCTTTTCTTTGGGAAGAGTCTGTGGGTGGATGTCTTGTGTTTTTCCTTGTGTCTCCAAGAACGTCCTTTATAGCTCTCACTTGAGTGGTGCGCTTACTGCTTTCTGTGAGCTTTCGTAAGATTGTATCATTGTCCCCGGGACTTGAAAGTAATAGCAGGTGGTCTGTTGTCATTCAACCTTCCTGTCTTTTTTCTCCAGTGAGTTTTTCCTCTCTAGTGGTTTTTAAGCTTTCCTCTTTGTCTCTGATGTTTGATAAAGCCACTACATTTTATTTCTGTTGTTTTGAATCAATGTGAGGACCCATGTTTTTTCAATTCTGAAAAATTGTCAGCTGTCCGCTCTCCAGATGTTGTCTGTCTCCCACATTCCTTATTGTTTTCCTCTCCACCGCTTGTGTGAGACATTGTAGGTGAAACTGTATGGAATCGCTGATAGTCAATAATTTTAGACCTACAAAGAGAGTTCAACTTAATATATGGAGTTTCTCTTTTTCCTTCCTTCCTTCTTTCCTTCCTTCCTTCCTTCCTTCCTTCCTTCCTTCCTTCCTTCCTTCCTTCCTTCCTTCCTTCCTCCTTCCTTCCTTCCTTCCTTCCTTCCTTTCTTTCTTTCTTTCTTTCTTTCTTTCTTTCTTTCTTTCTTTCTTTCTTTTTCTTTCTTTCCTTCCTTCCTTCCTTCCTTCCTTCCTTCCTTCCTTCCTTCCTTCCTTCCTTCTTCTTTTTTTATAATGTGGAACACTTCAAAAATCTGCATGCCATCCTTGTGGAGAGTGCATGCTATTCTTCTCTGTCTCATTCCAGTTTTCGTCTAGATGCTGCTGAAGCTGGCCCAGGAGCCTCTGTCTGTCAGGCAGATCTTAAATTACTCTTTCATATTATCCACTTACATATTTATTTTTTTCTGCATTCGGTGTGCATGTCTGTCTTAGAATTCAATATTTTTGTTTCAATGTAGCTATTCTTCCCTGTAATCTATTTAACTTTTCTATCTTTCTAAAATTTTTTTTAGTGTTTATCTTTGAGGAAGACACAGAGACAGAGCATGAATGGAGGAGGGGCAGAGAGAGGGAGACACAAAATCTGAAGCCGGCTCCAGGCTCTCAACTGTCAGCACAGAGCCTGACTTGGGGCTCGAACTCATCATGAACAGCAAGATCATGACGAAGCCAAAGTTGGATGCTTAAGTGACAAGCCACCCAGATGCCCCTAGATTTTCTCTTAATGATTGTATTTTTTGTTTTTAGAATCTCTATTTAGTTTTTTCCTGATGTGCTTTTGTTTCTGCGTTCAATCTTGATTTGTATGTATTTCTTCCTGACTCTCTTTGAACGTTCCTTTAATTTTTTCTTTTATTTCTAGTTCTTAAGGTGAATCTGTCTCACTTGCTATGTCTTTTGGTTGTTACTAGATCTCAGGGTGTTTTTTCTTTTTTTGCTTTTGTGGATTGTAATTTTGTGTTGTGAGTTTATCTTTAATGGGGGGGGCAGCTTTCATAGGAGCCCTGTTCTCTTGGGTTTTGGAGAGATCCCTTCTGAGTAGCATCACATTTGCCTCTCTGAGGGTCCTGTGAGTTTTATCAGCTCTCGATAAATTTTGTAATGTTTCAGCTTGGAGTTTCAGGGGCAGGTTATGCTTTGTGGTTCCTGGCTACGGGAAGGGACTCAGAGGTATACTCTGCCTCATTTAAGCCTGAGGTCTCATTCCTCCCCTAGACTCAGTTCCTAAAACCAGTTTCAATATCTTGTGAGACTTTTGTCTTCAGCTTGTATCCACCACTATGGTTTGGATTTTATCTTAGTTTTGAGCTCCTGAAGATTTTCCTTGCCTTGCTTTTGAAATTGACTTTGTGTTTAAATAGTTATTGTTATATTGTATCTAAAACCTTTGTTTGTTTGGGCTGGAGGTGGGTGGGGTGGACCATCTTTCAGTGTCCGCTCAGTCTACCATGCTGACTGGTATGGTAGTTGTTATATTGTGGATATTTTTGTTATCAGGAAAGAAGTACCTAAGTCTCTGCAGGTAAGGTCCAAGATGCCCAATTTCCATTCTTAAAGGAGAATTTAAAAAATACCTTGTATGTGATGGATTTGCAGCCTCCGCCTTCCCCATTCCCCCACAGACGTGGCGTGACTCAGTCACGGTCACCCATGGGACCCGCATCTGGCTGGTTCTGAGAACAGCTTTCTGCCCTTGCTTCCTGGGCTCAGGCGGCCATTCCCTCCTTCCCCAAATTCTTTCTCCGCAGTAGTTTCAGGACACCGCACTCTCCTGGTCTCTTCCCACCTCACTGGCCACCGTTCCCACACTCTTTTATCAAGCTTTTAATGGTTGGGCGTTCTTCTCTCTTCGATGCCATCTACTTCCATGGTCCCATCTCCAAGCTACATCCCCAAATTAACACACTCCTCTCCTCTCCATTGCGGCTGTGATAGTCCATTATCTTGGGCTAGACTGAGAAAGTGTCTCAGCTGGCCTTCTTGTTTTCTTGCGTATCTGTCCCCAGCATCAGGATGCAAATGAATCCTGCAATTCCACAGCTTAAAACCCACCAGTGGCTTCCCATTGAATGCACAATAAAGCCCAGTACAACCTCTGGTCATGACCTTCGAGGCATCCTTTGATTTGGCTATTGCATTCCCTTGCAGCCTCTTTTTATCTACTCTCTCCTAGCTCACATGTTCTAGCCTGGCCATCTCGTGCTGCCTCAGGGCCTTTGCACTTGCTGATCCTTTCATCTGGAACACTTTGCGCTCAGCCATCTTTCCATGGGTGTCTCTTTTTCTCTTTCCCCCCAGCCTCTGTTCAAGTGCCAGCTCCTCAGAGATGCCTGGTTATCCTTGTTGAAGTAGCTCAGCCCCTCCCCCCTTCCCTCTGTTACCCTCTATTCTAGAAGCCGTCATCATCAGATGTGGTCTTGTTCACGTCTTTACTCATGTGTGGTCTCACCCCACCAGGAATGTACCAGGGCAGGGTCTGGGTCTGTCTTGTTCACTGGCGATTTTCCAATTTGAGAATAATGCCTGGCACTTAGTAAGAATGCAATAGTAAGTTTCCGAGGGAATGAGTGGGTCTACTTTATGCTTTACATATATCCTGTCTTTCAGGTTTTCAACAACCCTACACATAGAGCTCACTGTGCCCATTATAGAGATGGGGAAAGTGAGGATCCTCTGAGTTTCCTGAGATTCTCAGAGTCCTGAAGTTAGGACGGAGCCGAGCCAGGCCTTAGGTTTTACCGGCCGGATCCGAGGTCCATTCTCATTCCCCCTCATCACATTGTCTCTGGTGGGTAGATTTGAGATTTGGGTGCAGAGGTCAAAACGCAAACAGTTGTTGAGTCAGGAGGTCTCTTTTGTTTGAGAACAAAACCTTTTGTTTAAGCTCACGGAGAACATCCAAGTCCCCGAAGTCCCAGCACCGGATGGCACACTTCCTTGAAAATGCCCACACAATGGTCGGCATTATGCAGAGACATTTTTTAAATCAACTCTGTTTTGGAGTCTTTCGAACCATAAAAAGCCCAGTGTGAAACCACAAAACTTCTATGTTTCTTGCACTCTTAAAACTAAAGAAGGAAAAAAAGAGGTGGAGGGAGACGGGCTTATTTGAACCATATTTTGCAAACGCTAGCTTCCCTCCTCGTCTGAGGTGGCCGGTGCCAAGTTGCAACTCGCCGCACATTTTTATGGGTCGGGTTGTTAACCTTTGCAGACAGCTGGTTGCAGTGGGATTATTGACAGGGCCCAGGTCTCCGGGCAAAAGTAGGCATTGCTGCAGTGCCTACCAAAAGTAGAGCTTTCCACCGGGCTCCGGGGATTTAAAATGGTCCTTTGGCCACACATGCTCGCTGGCACTGCAAAGAATTCCCTTGTTCTTTCATTCACTTAAGACTTGGAAGTTTTGGGAGTTTGTGCTGGCAACATGTTGGCCCACACGGTCAACCCAAACAGGAGGAGCGTTCCCCTTGCAGCCTGCGTTACCTGGAAATAGTGTGCAGTCAGGCAAAGCGCTGTCCAGTTTGATGGACTAGAATTTGAATCCTGCCTTCCCAGACAGACAGACACTTGCTTTGGGTGATCTGGCCCATTCCCAGTTCCCTTGTCTGTATAACGGGGCTCCTTGCCTTGTAGGCTGGACGTGAGGGCTAAGTGAGATGCTGCATAGGAGAGAACAGAATCTAGTGGTTAAAAGCCTGGACTTTGGAGTCTGTGAGACCCCGGTTGAATCCAACTTCAGCTCCCACCGGCTGCCTGATCTTAAGTCAGCTTAGACTACAGTCTCTTAGACTCAGTTTCCCCATCTCACCGGTGGCATAGAGGTTTGAGGGAGAGAATGCATGTGGAGTTCTTGGCTCAAAGCCTGGCTCATTATTCTCAATAGATGTATTCCATTTTTGTCTTCTTCCTTTTTTAAAAAAATGTTTATTTATTTTTGAGAAAGAGAGATAGAGCATGAGCAGGGGAGGGGCAGAGAAAGAGGGAGACAGAGGATCCCAGCACACTCCACGCTGTCAGCACAGAGCCCGACGTGGGGCTCAAACCCATGAACCGTGAGATCATGACCTGAACCGAAATCCAGAGTCGGACACTTCACCGACTGAGCCCCACAAGCCCCACTTGTCTTCCCCCTAATAACCAATTCCTGGAATAGTGGATGATATAGAGCACGTCCCAAATGAGAACCATTGACATTACGGATGTGTTCTTGGGCTGTTTGGCTAACTTAAAAAGTTTTCTAGGTTGGTAACCATGATGAGGTTGTGCGTACGAGTGTTTCACTTAAACTGAGAAAAATTGGGAAAATGAAGAACATTCTTTGTCCCGTGGAGAACGTGTTTCAAAGAAATAGTCACCAGCCAAGAATATTCAAAACCTTTTGTTATGTTTCGAAGAGATGGTTATTTTGTAGGCTCTGAGGCACTTAAACTCTGTCCAGAAATTCCTTTGGTAAATAATAATAATAGAAAATATCCTTTGGAAATAATAGAGGGGATTTAGCAGATGCCTTTCCTTCACGGATCTCAAAGGCTTTCGCGTAATTTTAGGGCTTTAGCGATTTTCTTAAAAGGGTTCCACGTTCTTTCCTTTATCACCCGGAGGTATGTTTACAGGAACTGTGGAACTTGAGAGCTGGAACGGGTCCTGGAGGTGATTTGGCCCAGCCTGTTTGTGACACCGTGGGGGAGACTGAGGCCCAGAGAGAAGAGCCTGTGGCCGGACTGGAGGCCCGGACTCCGGTAACTGGCTCAGTGCTCTGACTGTAGGCTTCCCGGTGCCTGTGGCCTCCACATCCTCAAAAAGGCCAAGCCTACCTTGACAATTGACATGTCCTTGCTCATTTCACTGTTGGGCTTTTGTCTGTGCGTGTTTGATGGGGACAGGCCGACGAATAGCTCCCTGGGGCACTTGTCCTGAAGTGTGAGTGCCCCGGCCTGCCGGGGTCCATCCCTCGCTTTGGAATCAGGTTGGTGGCTCAAATGCTTCCAGTGACCTTGGGGCATTCACCTAAGTGTTGTGGACCTCTTTGCCTTGCCTTTAAGGGCCAATAAGTAGTTCATAGTTAGCTGGGTAAGTTTCGGGGTTAGAATCAAGAGCCTATGTGTCATGACCACCCATCCCTAGGGGGTAGACCGTCACCACTATCTCCCTACTTCAGATATGTCATTTTACGTCATCATGTTTTTGACCCCTTTCTCCATGGAGCCTTCCATTCAGTAGACATTCTAAACCCAGTTATATGCTAGGTTTTCCTCGTGTCAAAATGAAACATGGAGCCCGCCATCCTGGTCTTTCTAAGAAAATACCAGAGTTGTGTATCTGTCAGGGTGAGGCAGGTATGCCGCAGTAACAAACATCCCCCTGCCCGCCATGGCTTAAACACGACGAAGCTGAACTTCGGTTCTTGCTACACATCTAACGCTGGTCAGCAGGAAGACTCCATTTATCGTAGCTGCTCAGAAATGCAGGATGATGCAAATTCACCTTAATGCAGAGGAATCACAGTGAGACTCTTAGAGCTTCCGCCGGGAGGGACAGGTGTTATTTCTGCTCGTGGGTCATTGGCCAACGTCAGTCATACGGCCACACCTAACTTCAAAGGAGGCGAGGAGCTGTGGTCTTTCACACGCCTGGAAAGAGAGCTGGCATATCCGCGTGCCTCAGTTTCCCCACCTGTAAAAGCAGGAGGCAGGACCAGCGGGTACCATGCCTTCTGAGGCAGTGCTGGGTCCTGCCTCCTGTGTGACGGGAGGCCATCACTCATGTTCACCTTCAGAGAGTTGGCGGGGAAGTGGGTGTAGCCAGCGCTTAGAACAAATTTAGATTTCTGATTTCCAGAGAGATGCCTTTATTTTGGGCCTCCTTTCCCTTCTGCTCTTAAATTCTGGCAGAAGTATTTTCAAGGTTATGGTTATTACATCAATTATTTTTCTAATTTCTTTTTTTGAGTGAAATCCATTTTTGCAGAGCGAAGAAGGAGTGGTGTGAAAGGGGCTTAATAAGGGGAGGGAAGCCGTAATTTTGGCAGGAGAATCGTGACGCTTCCAAAGTGAGTAATTACGGATGGGGTGAGCTTGAAACCAACTTTCACAGCAGATCTCCCTGCTGTTTCCAATTGGGGTTGTTGGTTAGCTTTAAATCCTGCCCTGGCTTTTTCCACTGCTGGTAGAAATCCTCGCCCTGAGGCCGTGGGCCCCTCTGGCGGTGGCCGCCTTCCCTGCGCTGGTGAAGGCACGAGGTTTGGATCGTCCTGAAATACCAGCTTGGAGATTGCTTTCTGTGAAAATCTCAGGTCACCGTCTGCGGGTGCGTCAGGGACCTCCTCGAAGGCCTTATGACCAAGCTTAATTCCAAATGACAAACATGTAACTCTGTTAGGGTGGCCGCTGGCTCTGGGGTTGAGTCTGTCTTCTAAGGGGAGCACGTGTGGGCCATCTGTGGTCATCACCCATCCACTTCTGCATTCCATGTGGTTTCTGGCATGTCCCCGGCCGGGAGGCCCAAAGACATCTTCCTGGGTCCCTGCAAGCTCTCTGTGGCCACTCCTTGCTCCTGGCCATGCTGCCGGGGGAGGGAATGCCATGGGCTTGCCAGTCTCCCACGTTCTCTTGGAAGGAAGGCAGAGCTCCACTCGATCCTCAGACAGACCAAACCTCACCTCCATGGCTGACCCCGGACTTGGATCTCTTCTCCATCAAAAATGCCAGCACCGGGGCACCTGGGGGGCTCAGTCGGTTGAGCGTCCGACTTCAGCTCAGGTCATGATCTCACGGTTTGTGGATTTGAGCTCCGCATCAGGCTCTGTGCTGACAGCTTGGAGCCTGGAGCCTGCTTCGGACTCTGTCCCTCCCCTGCTCATGCTTCGTCTCTCAAAAATAAATAAACAAATAAATAAACATTAAAAAAAAATGTCAGCACCTAACTCTGACTTTATGTTTGGCTTGAGTAGTTTTCTTCCATGATGGACCTTTACTCTCTGACGATGAGGCCCTCTGGCACAGGTGAAGTTCAAGCAGCCCCGGTCTGGGTTGGCATCACCCCTCAGGCCTGGGAGCGGGAGCTGGGGACCTTTGGGAGGCTGTCCTCCTACACAGCAGAAGGCTGACTCTTCACAGGGCCTCCTCCCTCAGCCTGGGGGCCCCAGGCCGCCTCCATTGGATGCTCCTGGGGTTCAAGGCTGAGCTCAAGGCCACCCCTCTCTGCGGCTTTCCCTGGTGCCCTTGCCCCACGATGCTTCGGCGTTCCCCATCTCAGAGTTGTTCATGATGTTTGGCTTGTGGTTGAGTCCGAGAAGGACTGTCTTCTCTCTGTCGGGTCTGGTCAGAGGATTGGAGCCATGGAAGGTATGTGGTCCTGCTGCAGGGGTGGGGCTGGGGGAGCTCTGTAAGTGGTCCCTGTGCACCTGTGGGCCACCTCCAACGCTGGAGCTTCTGATCTGCAGAGCAGAGGTTAGGCGGGGAGGAGGGTTGTGAAATGGGAAGTGGGGTGGTCAAGAGTCAGCTGGAATCACAACGTGCAGGGACGGACAGCAGCCTGTTGCACGGCCCCACTCCTGCTGGTGCTCTCCAGGCTGTCCTGCCCATAAGGGACACACACACTGGCTCAGGGGTGGGGGCTGAGGGAGCGAGTCTGGGTGCTGCTGCAGGTGCAGCCAGAGGTGCGCGCCTGGACCGCTGAGCGGGAAGCACTAGAGCGGCTGCGCTTCTCCTGGTGTCCCTGGAAGACATCTGCGGCACCTCCAAACTGGAAGGCCTCGGGGAGGGAAATCTGGGAAGTGCAGCCCTGCCAGGCCCGGCCGCGGCCTCACAAAGCCGCCTGCTCCTCCAGTAGCCTTGAACGCTCAGAGGGAGGGATGGTCTAGTTCAGGAAATTTCATTTGTGGGGGACATTTTGGTTCCCTCTATGATGTGCCAGGGCCTGTGGGAGGTACTGGCAACACAGAGCCGGTCCCCATCCCTAGCGTCTGCTGGGTTGGCGAGGGGGCAGGCTCAGGGCCAGGCAGCGAGAATGCAGAGGTTACCTTAGAGGTTATATGGGGGCTGAGGGTCCGCAGAGGGGGCACAGAGACAGCCTGAGGGGCGGTGATAGAGCAGAGGCTTCCTGGAGGAGGGGCTGCCTGAAGGATGGAGGAGTCGGCCAGGCGAGGGAGGAGGGAGGTTCTAGAGGTAACATATGCAAAGGCCCTGAGGTATAAGAAAGCAGACACAGTGCTGAACCATGGGCCGCGCAGTCCTGCCAGAGCACGGAGGGCGCAGTTTTGGATGAGTGATGTGGGGACAGGAAAGGCGGGGCTGGGCCGACCCGGGCAGGGCCTGAGGTCCTCAGCTGAGAACCTCTCCGGATGGAGTACCGGGTGTCATGTGGGCTTTAAGTGGGGCTCTGACTCGGATGGGAGGGAGAGACCGCTCACAGGCTGGCCAGGTCTGGGCCCGGTGAGGATGATGGACCCGCAAGGACACAGCGAGGTGTCAGGGACTTAGTTATGTCATCTTCTTTCGCAGTGTCGGGGGAAAGGAAAAAAACCCGCAAGAGTGATGGACACCCCAGGCTGGGGACCAGAAAGTCAGTTTAGACACAACGCAGACTTTCTTTCTCACCCTCCGAGCCCCCAAGCCAGGAGGCCTCCTGTCTCTGAGGTGGTTCGGCTTGGAGCGAGAGCGTGGGCCCATTTCGGTGCCTGCCCACTGGTGGGGAGGGGCCCCCAGGCCCCTCCGGGGCTCAAGGAAGGGGGCAGGATGGAGCCCAGGGGAGGCCGAGGAGGCCTCGCGGAGGGGAGTGGAATCCCACAGGCCACGTCGGCCGTGTCCCGCCACCCCGACCACACGCGGCAGCCCAGGCTTCCGTCCTGGCAGAGGGGCAGCCCAGCCTCGGGTGGGGGCGGCAGAGGCGAAACCTTGCCAGCGCTGGCCTTTCACATAATGCATTGCAGCCGTAATAGAATTCTTAAATTTCAAACAGAAATTTTCATCTGCAGTGTTTTGGGAAGGGTGTTATTACTGGGCTTCTGATTCCCACTGCCGCTAAGGACGTATTAATAACAAGGAGAAGTGTGGAAATGTGCCCCAACCAACAGCGCTTGACATTTAGTGGATGAATTAAAGTTTACAGAGAAACGGGTCTTTAGTAATATTAGTGGACTTCGCTCTTAGCTTTTCCTTCCCGCTGCCTTCGCTTTGGCCACGTTTCTTTCTCTCTTTTTCTCTCCCTCTCCCTTGCCTCCCTCTTGGCGGTGGCCTGTGCGGGATGTGCCGCGTGTCCCCCTGTCCCTGCCCTGCGGAGCCCTAGCTGGGGGCCTGGGGGCGGGCCCTGCAGGTGAGTGACAGGCTCTGCTCCGCGCAGGCCCGGGTTCCCTCACCTCCTCTCGCAGCAGCAGCGACCTGCCATGTAACCCGTCTGCGGAGTCAGGAACGGATTATGTGAACTGGTGCCGGGGATGTGAAAAGCCGCTTCCACACAGGCCGGGGCCAGGGCAGGGGGTCTGTAAACGCGGTTGCTTCCTGTTGTCTGTCCCGTCCTGGGTCAGGGCTTGGGAGCTGGGCCCGGGGGACAGGCTCTGGGCAGGGGCGTGGCAGGTGCGTCTGGGCCCCGCCCTTAACTTCCTGTACCCCCTTCTGTGCAGTGAGCTGGGGTCAGGACACATTCTGTGAGTCCCCTCTGGGTCTCCAGGCAGCGATGCAGGGGGGAGGAGGGGAGGGAGAGACAGCGGCCATCAGTGCACCCAGAAGGGGGCTAAGGACATTAGTTTACAACCGCTCCTCTCCTGGCCTTTGCCCAGCGCCCTCCTCTGCCACCGGACAAACCTAACCGGGGTGGGGGGGTGGAGCACGAGTTGCCAGCCCTGCTGGGTCACTCATGCCCGACTTCCAGGGAGGGCAAAGACCCTACAAAGGATCACACCGAAGCCGTAGAGGAGTCCAGGAAAGTGGAAACACCCCCCCACCCCCAGCTAAGCTCCCTCCCCTGTGGTGGACCTGGGGGTCAGGCTCAGCTGTGCCAGGGCACCTAGGGTTTCAGGTTGTCTGCAGCAAGCACAACCCCCACAGGGAGAGGGAACAGGGCGGGTGGAACCTGGCAGGAATTAATGCCAAGGCTCTGTTTCTGCAGCAAACAGAACCCTTGTGGTCGCAAGTGAGAGAAATCCTATTCGAAATGGATTCAGAAGAAAAGAATTAATTAATGGGCGGGAGATAAGTCCAGCCTCAGGCGTGGCTAGATCTGGGTGCTCACAGTGACAAGCTCTCCTCTCTTTCTCTCCTGCTTTTCGTTATGTTGACTTCATGTTCTAGAAGGAGGCAAGGCTGGCCAATGGCAGCTCCAAACATAGCAGCTTCTTTACCCTTGAGGGAAGACACGGTATTTATCTCAGTTATTTTCTAAAAGGTCTGGAGGCCACTCTGATTGGCCCATGTGGGTCGCACATACATCCTGTGGTTGGTGGCAGGGGTCCGGTGCTCTGACTGGCCAGGCCTGGGTCATGTGTCCGTCCTTGGCGTTGAGGGAAGAGCCAGCCTTGGGTAAAGCTCAAGGAGATGGGTAGGTGATGGAGGAAGACACACACACACTCCCGCGTGGTCTGCCTCTGGGGTGACGGCAGGAAGCTGGGCAGGAGGCTCACGAGCCACGGCCTGGCCTCCTGACTTGCCTGCCCCCATCCCTGGGCGTGGTTTGGGGGAGGAGAGGTAGAAGGTCCTGGAAGCCTCACTAAAGGTCTGTCGCCTGGAGGGGAGGGCACATCCTCCTTTGCCCAGTGTGGTTTTCTGTCTGAGAGAGAGTGCCCAGCCGTGGTATCAGGGGGAGATTCCCCCCCTCGGTTTGCCTCGCCCTCTGGAGCGTGCCTGTCCCTGGAGCATTCGCCTCCCTCGCTCTCCCCGAGGTCCATGTTTGAGCCTGGCTGCGTCTACACGTGCATGATGCTTTGCCCTGCAGAGACACTGATTTCTGCAGGATCAGAGTGACCTGTCGCCCTGTCAGCCAGAAGGTCACCATCAGGGAGCCTGGCCAACCATCTGTGTTTCTTTCAATCTATTTATTTACTGTGGTGAAATGCACGTGACATAAAATTACCATCTTAGGGTAACTGGGTGGCTCGGTCAGTTAGTTGAACATCTGCCTCTTGGTCTCAGCTCAAGTCATGATCTCATGGTTGGTGGGATCGATCTCCATGTCAGGCTCCACGCTGATATCATGGGGCACACTTGAGAGTCTCTCTGTCCCTCTCTCTCTCTGCTTCTCCACTGCCCTTGTGCTCCTTCTCTCTGTCTCTCAAAATAAATAAATAACCATTAAAAAAATCACCATCTTATGCCTCAGCACTCCTGTGTCCCTTGGGTAAATCCCCAGCAGTGCTATTGCTGGGTCATAGGGGAGTTCTATCGATAGTTTTTTGAGGAACCTCCACACTGTTTTCCAGAGAGGCTGCACCCGTTTACATTGCCACCAACAGTGTAGGAGGGTGCCCGTCTCTCCACACCCTCGCCAGCATCCATAGTCTCTTGATTTGTTCATTTTAGCGACTCTGACCGGTGTGAGGTGGTATCTCAGTGTGGTTTTGATTTGAATTTCCCTGATGATGAGTGCCACTGAGCATCGTTTCATGTGCCTGTTGGCCATCTGGATGTCCTCTTTGGAGAAGTGTCTATTCAGGTCTTCTGCCCATTTCTTCACTGGGTCATTCATTTTTCGTGTATGGAGCACATGTACCCCAATGTTCATAGCGCACTTTCTACAATAGCCAAATCATGGAAAGAACCTAAGTGTCCATCACCTGATGAGTGGATCAAGAAGATGTGGTATATATACACAATGGAGTACTATATGGCAATGAGAGGGAATGAAATATGGCCATTTGTAGCAAAGTGGATGGACCTCGAGAGTGTCATGCTAAGCGAAATAAGTCAGGCAGAGAAGGACAGATACCATATGTTTGCACTCATAGGTCTAACAGGAGAGACCTGGCAGGGGACCATGGGGAGAGGAAGGGGGAAAGAGAGCGAGGAAGAGTGAGGGACACAGATCAAGGGAGACTACTGAATACTGGAGACGAACCATGGACTGAGGGGGGAGGGGGAGGGGGGAGGGGGTGATGGTTATGGTGGGGGGC